>VUQH01042939.1:0-12892 GCA_015106775.1 Etroplus canarensis | reverse complement strand
TCCCCACAGTTTAAAATTTAAGTTTAAAAGATTTTAAAAATAAATAAATAAAGTGCAACGTGTGCAATATGTGCAATAGTTGCAAACAATGCAAAGGACACCCTACAATGCAATGCACCTGAATGCACTATAGTACTGTACTCTTCCTCATCACCCTCTCTGATACACCCTACGACTGCAGAGTCATCAGAAAACTTCTGAAAGTGGCAAGTCTCTGTGCAGTAGCTAAAGTCTTTGGTGTGGAGGGTGAAGAGGAAGGGAGAGAGAAAGGATCTAGGAAAGAAAGGGTCTAATCCGACCCACAGGATGACTTTGAAAAACATGGAAATTTCAAAGAAGAAGGGCATAAATTTAGGATCTTTAACTATATTTTCATTAGATTTACGGTCTTCTTACAAACACATAACCCATGACCTGTCATACACCAAAGTAAGAAATAAATTAAGAAAATTTGTTCCTTTTTTGTTTGTATTTAAATTAATGACAGAAAAATTCTTTTTATTAAAACCGTTTTTTAAATTACAGGATAAAGTCCTTTTTTTACTACAGTGAAAGTCCAAAGAGCCATGCTCATAGGTTTCTGTGATTTAATACAGCAGCATTTCTGTAGAATGTGGGAAAAACTGGTGACATATTGTTAAAATTGCACTTCTTTTTCTTCATCTCAGGAATTGAATTTGTAGCTGAACGTCTTTACATTGAAAGTAAGGGCAACAGTTTGGAAGGTGATGGTTCTTTCTAAGTTTTGAGACTATAGCTTTACTCGTCTGACCCACTTAAGATGACGTTGGTTTGTATGTGGCCTGATAAGAAGACTAAAAAGTAGAGATATTTGTGTTAAAATGTAGGGACTAAAAGTAAAAAGTTGTCAGGAAAAATACTCAACTAAAGTTCACCTGAAAACTGTATTTAAGTACAGTAAGTATTTATACTTACTTCTCACCTCTCAAGGTTGTATCCTTTTGCAGATAAACTTTATGGTGATAAAGTTATTAGGTTCCCAGCAATTGCAAGACTTTTTCAGAGCCTTCTTGATGTAGGATGTATTGTTTGTAGTGAATTAGATGGTTTACTTTTCTTTTATATGAATTACATTCCCATTTACTTAACACTTTTGGAATATTTATGAACACTTTCCAGAATCAAGTTCTGAAACAAGTGGCTGGTTGTTCATGTGAACGAACAGACGTAAGCTAAAAACTAAATTAACTGCCAGTGGAAAAGCAAATGCCATTATCGTCTTTTAATCCTAGAGCAAATATTTGCTGTACTGTATTGTGCTCACAATTGGTTGACTCTTGAGACATTTTTAGGCTGCTCCAGCTAACACTAGAGCTAATTTCAACAGATGTGGAGTGGCTTTGTTAAAAGGCTGTTAATTAGCTGGATGAGTGGCAAAAGGTAATCAATGCATTCTGCTGCTGAGCAAGTGTCACCGTACTGTGGCTTTTTCTGTGGAGGAACATCAGCTTCTGTTTTGTCTGCACTGAGAATACTTTTGAGTGATTGATTTTCTTCATCGCCAAATTGTATTTATTTGCAAAATCAGATATATCTTGCCTCCACTTACATGCAGCAGTAATATTTGGGTCACATACTTTCCATGATAAGAATCTTTTTTTTTTTTTCCATTTTGGTAGGTTGAACTGAATATAATTTGATATTCTGACATCCACTAGCACCTTAGATTACTTTTCTGTGTGGCTGCTGAAAAGAAATATGAGACAGTATTAGGTTTCAAACAGGAAATGTGCCCTGACTGCTGGAAAGTCCTGGTTACATGAATTCCTTAACAAGGAAGGGAAAAACCACATTTCCTAGATAGTCATGGGATCTCTGTATAATCAGAGTTACTAGTAAACGGCAATGAAGTGACAACAGCTATTCATATTTCAGCGCAGGAAGGAGATGTCCCTAATGCAAAGCTTTTTAAAAGATATTGCTTAGATAAAAATTTAATACTTGAGAGCAGTCGCTTTGTCCTCCAAGTGCACGAGTGTCCTTCTGGCAACTTTAAGCTTTTGGCAGCAAGGAAGATGAAGTTATTCTGCAGCCATGATGACATTTAGCCATCAGCACATTCATAAACCATTTTTAGTTTGACTTTGCAGTGCCTCTGCTAATATTCAGATTCATTTACTTTCACAACATCAACGCTTAGCTTAAATTTTTCTACCATAGTCATAGCTACAGTGAAAAATCTGATAAAGCAGATTTCTGTATGTGCATTCAAAAATGTCATGTATACCTACGAGTTGCATAGATTCTTTGCATATTTTTGTGAAATATTGAGATATAGATTTTTCTTATTATTAAATCGTTGGAACAAGAGCTACAAGATGGATTTAATTTTTCAGCTGATGGTGTTATGTATGTCGGAGACAAGATTGTGCTCTCACGTCCACCTCGCCTATATTTCAGTCAAATCTTTCACTGCAAGTCCTGGCAGTGATGCTTTGACAGGCCTGTGTTTGTGTTGCTAGAAGTGGTCATTTGAGATGTTTCCGCTGTTGTTAGTTGTGTTTATCTTTGCCCTCCAGCTGCAGAGGAAGCGACACATAGGCAACGACATTGTAGCCGTCGTGTTCCAGGAGGAGAACACGCCCTTTGTACCAGACATGATCCAGTCCAACTTCCTGCATGCGTATGTGGTGGTGCAGGTGGAGAATGCATGTACAGATAATGTCACCTACAAGGTTGGTTCCAAGGACAGCCAATATTGTATCAAGAAGTTTTGATTAATAGTGACCCAAACACCATTTTTAAATTCACTCATGTGTTTTGTTTTTTTTATTCTTCTCTCTAGTTTTTGATAGTGGCATGTGTATCTCAGTGTATCTTTTAGAAGAGTTTCTTGGCTTTTACCTGCTTTCTCTTTTAGGTCTCTGTAACAGCAAGGGATGATGTGCCCTTCTTTGGGCCTGCTTTGCCTGACCCAGCTATCTTCAAAAAGGTCAATAAACACTAGGTTCCCCTTTGCAAGCAGACATGATAAATCTTCTTTCATTCTGCCTTACCATCTCTTTATTTGCCTTCCTCAGGGCCCCGAGTTTCATGAGTTCCTCTTCACCAAACTCATTAATGCAGAATACGCCTGCTACAAGGCTGAAAAGTTTGCCAAGTTAGAGGTGAGAAGCACACTGAAGCAAACTGTGCCCAGGGAGTGTGAATGCCTGTAGTGTTTGTGCAGACTTGAGCACACACCTGTTTGCACAGGGCTACATCCTGCTGGCTGTTCTCTTGATAGGAAGTAGCAACACAGATGTACTGTCATCCAACTCTTCTCAGGCAACAACAACTCATATCAGATCCAATGCTGATGTTTATCATCCTGATGCTATTTTTTTTTTTTTTTTACTTTCAACCTTATCCTTTAATTTAAGATTGTGAATATTAGGTTCAAGAATGAGTAGGTATGCAAACTAACTGTGTTTTTGTTGCTGTCAGGAGCGAACTCGTTCAGCACTTCTGGAAACGCTGTATGAGGAGCTGCACGTCAACAGTCAGTCCATGATGGGTTTGGGTGGAGATGAAGATAAGCTGGAGAATGGGGGTGGAGGAGGAGGTGGCGGTGGCTTCTTTGAATCCTTCAAGGTACAGCATCAGTCCTCATTTGATGAGGTGCACTGGTAATCTGCAACTCTAAATGCATGAGAGAGAATAGTGATGAGTGGAGAAACTTTTAAGGTGCTTTATTTTGTTTGTCCTCTGTCTCTTGGCTGGGATTCTGGGTACTCACACATCAAAAAAACAAAGCATTGAAAATTTGCAGTATCTCAAAGGACCAGTCCTGTGGCATTTGCATTCCTTACTTGGCTGCGACTGCTGAAGTCAGTGTGTTCTCGCACGATGATGTGGTTTTGAGGCTGTGGAGTGTCATGTTGTGTATGAGAGGCACTTTGCTCTGACTGAGAGTGCTCCATCAATGACCATTAGGGTGGTGGAGCGTAGCTCAGCTGCTGAGGCACGGCAGTAGGAGCTGTGATGCTGTGCGCCTGATGAACAATTTAATGACCCCTCATTAGGGAGCTGATGATGCAGTTTGGATCTCTCCCCATGGGCAGCATTCCTTTGCTGTTTTTCTCTTCCCTCTATGATGATCACTAGTTCTAGGGCATCTTTTCTGTATTTCTCTGCAACTTCAGAGAAACAACCTTTCTCTCACCCTTTTTGACTCTGGTGTTTCCTAACATCTGTCTTTCTTCCATATGTTCATAAACTTTGCATTGATGGGCTCCTGACCCAGATATCTTATCTCATTTTTCTTTTCCACTGTCAAGAGCAGACTTTCAACCTTCCTTTGCTCTCGCCATTTCTCTCTCTGTACTGTTCTGCTGCCTCTCCTACTTTCTCTCATAGTCTTGTTCTTTTTTGCTGTGTCTCATGACACAAAAACCCAACTCCATGCTCACTGCGTTAAATGACAATTTACATGGAGATATGGCTTCATCCTTCTCCACTGCAAAACCTATACTTTCCTAAATCTTTTGTGAACCTACACATCTTCCAATCAACCTCTCCTTCCTACCTGCTGGCCTGCACTGCCCCTAAGTGTTCAGTAAATAGTCCTGCATACGCTCATGCACATGCATATGAACATTTAAGCACACAGAAGTACACATAAATGTCCATGTAAATGCATTCCATCCCTTAGCTTTATCACATATATTCTACAATGTTTGGTGGTTTACACGTCACAGTGCATAGATCAAAGAATCATAGCGGCATGGATCGAAAGAGAAAGCAGTTGACATTATATAGACTAGACTTGAGTATGTACGTGTCAGTTACCTCATTCCAGTGATTCCCACAAAGGATTTTATAAAGTAAAATAATAAATACAATAGTCTGTTTTAGCAAAATAAAAATGGAAACATAAAATCCTCTGAATCTGGATTTGAGAATCGATTTTACAATCATTTGCATTAAATAATTCTTTGCAATATTCGTCAGGGTGTTGTGTTTCCACATAACATTAAGGTGGATCCACTGACAGCGTCTCCTCATTTCTCTCTGTAGCGGGTCATCCGCAGCAGAAGCCAGTCTATGGACGCCATGGGCCTCAGTAACAAGAAGTCACACACAGTCTCCACTAGTCACAGTGGCAGCTTTACCCACAATCCCGCAGAGAGTCCCAAAACCCCAGGGATTGTAAGTAGCCCATTTTGGTTCACATGTTGCCCACCTGACACTTACATTCAGGTTATAGCATATCCACAGAACAGTGGATTAACATACGAACTAATTTAACCACTATTCTTCCTCGTAAGCAGCAATTTAGGAAATTACTCCTGTTGGCACATTGCAGCACTTCACTTTCATCAATATGTTAACATCAAAGCACTCGCTTTCATTCCTGACATTTTAAATTGACTCTTGCTTTGTACTAAATCATCTTTCACTAATTGCCTTTTCCATTTATGTCTCATAGTGGTTGTGTTAATGACTTTGTTTTTTGTTTGTTTGTTTGTTTGCAAAATGAACAGAACAATTCATTCTCCACCTTTCACTCATCCTCATCCTCATCTGTGTACAGAATCTTTATCTCATCAAAAAGTGATAGATTTCCAAGATGATTTTATAAAAGAATGTCAACTGTGGAATGAACTCAGTGATTTCCTCATCATGATATATAGATGACAGATTGTCCGTGACCCTCAGTCTAGTCTTTATTCCAAGTCTTGAAGTGAGCTCAGTCCAGCAGCTGTATGACTACCCAGACTCCCTCCCTCCTCGCTGTGCTTGGTCATGATATTTTCCTTCTTTAAATGTTTTAACTTTTTAAGCAGTCTCGTGCATGCGTGGCTGAAGAATATGCATGGCACAAACTATAGGAGCTGACTGGCTTGTTTGTGTCTCTGAAAGACAGCCTTATTGATGTTTAAGATTTTTTAAGGTTTATTGCAGTTTGGCACTGGGTCACCAACTTTACTAACCCAATGTATTCAAGGAGACAGTTTCCTAAAAGCTACCCTTTGCTTTGCGTAAGCCCTGTTTGCCCCATCTCTCCTTTTTCTGAATGCATCACTAAACTGACTTGTATTCCCCAGGGCAGAAACTGCTGGCATGCCTGCTACCTTGATGCTCTATATCCTGGTGTGCGCTCCTGTGTTGGTCCCCAACCTGCTTGTGCTCGATAGTGCTTTTCACTATTTCCTTGATACTGTGTCTCCTCTGTTAAGTTGCACTGCAGTCTCCTTTTTAAGCGTTTTTTGTACTTTGCTGTTTAAATTCTCTGTGCTGTGGGCATGAGATCTTATGATGTGTTCTTTTCTTTTCCTTCCCCCTCTTGCTTTTTCAATCTGTCATCTCCTCTCCCTCTTTCTGCTTTCCTTGCCCTGTCTTGTGTACCTCAGTCATTGCTTGTCCCAGGGAAAAGTCCCAGTAAATATGGACGTCGAGGCAGTGCCATAGGGATAGGAACAATAGAAGAGGTTCATGTATATTCTCCCTACTTGTTTAAAAAGAATTCTTTAATTTACTATTGTCTTTCCATAATGTTAAGTACAAACCCCATTTCTGGAAAAGTTGTGATGTGCAATAAAAAAAAAATCTGTGATGTGTTAATTCACATGAAAGTTTAATTAACTGACAAAAGTGCAACGGATTTTCATAACTCTTGCTTTCCGCTTAATTTTATTTTGTAAATATACCCAAATTTAGAATTTGACAGCTGCAACACACTCAACAAAAGCTGGGACAGAGGTATGTTTACCTTGTGTTCCATCACTTTCCCTTTCAGTAGCACTTTCTACTTGTTTTGGAACTGAGGATACTAATTGTTGTAATTTGTTCATTCCTGCTTGATATAACATTTCAGTTGCTCAACACTCCGTGCTCTATTGTCTGATTTTCTTTTTCATGATGTACCATACATTTCAATAGGAGATAAAGGAGATAAATCTAAACTGTCAGCAGGCCAGTCAAGCACACACTCTATTTCTGTGAAGCCACACTGCTAAGGCCTGGCATTGACCTGCTGAAATAAGCATGGATGTCCTGGGAAGAGATGTTGGCTTGATAGCAAAAAAATCATAATGTATACATCAGAAGCAATGGCACCCTGACATACATTCATCTCACCCATGGCATGGGTGCTGATGCACCCCCATGCTATCACAGAACTTTTGCTGATAACAGTATGGATGATATTTTTTTATTTTTCGCACAGAGAACTCCATGCCCATTTTTTTTTCAAAAACAAGCTCAAGTGTGGACCCATCTGGCCACAGCATGTGGCATGTAACGAACCCATGTGGCTATATTTGTCACAGTAGCATGATGGTTTCTTAGGTAGTGTCACCTGAGGGTTCTAAGATCACACACATTCAACACTGTGTTTCAGCTTCGATTTTTACGCACCAAGATGTCTATAAATTATCTGAATCTTCTCACAATATTATGCACTATAGAGGTTGAAAGACCTGAATTCCCTGCAATGCTGAACTGAGAAATGTTCCTTTTGAACTGAATTCTCTCACAAATTTTGGCACAAAGGGGTGAACTACAACCCATCCTTGTTTGCAAAGACTGAGCCTTTGATGGATGCTACTTTTATACCCATTTATGATACCTCACCTGTTGCAGCTATCAAATTCTAAAGTTGTGTAAATTTACAAAATACGGTTAAGACATAAATGCATCACAGACACATAAATATCAGTAAAGAAGATAGCAGTAACATTAAGAAGGTAAAATATAGAAAACGCTGTGTTTTCTATATTGTGTTCAGCCAGTCGAGAAGTGTGTACTCAGCATGGCAGTAGGTGAAAGTCCAGTGAAACTGGTCAGTAAAACTATAGCAAACCTTTGCTTTGTACTTTTGTCAGTTAAATAAAACTTCACATGAACACACACATCATGCTTTTTTTGTATTTTGGAAAATATCCCAACTTTTGTGGAAATGTGGTTTGTATTTAATTAGTATTTACCCTGTTTACAGTTTAAAATGCATTTCAGTTCCTGTGGCTGTGAGAGGTTTTCAGATTTGTAGGTGTTGTAAGTTACAGTGACACTTGTTGAATTATACTTTTTATATTTTTTTTTATTCATAATTTCCTTCATTTCATTCATTAATACAGCCAAACAATCTTTGTTTTTGGTATTATGGTGGATAATGTTCAGGGTCTCATGCATGAATTTGTTCACATCATTTTACTTTGCAGTTAGTTCCTGAACATTGTTAGAAAAACTATTAAATTCTACAGAGAAAATAAACAGACTCCCTCTTGTGTTCTGTGTTTAATTAATTATTAAACCTTAAGATCTAAGTGTGCACCAGCTACGTGGATGTACACACCCTGCTTAGGACATGACGGTAAAAATGATTAATTATATGAATCCTTGTCTGAAGCCCTGTGGATCATGGGTCTGTAAAACATGTTGCCAAGTGTGTTATCACATTATCTCAAGATTTTACAAGCCATCACTTTAAAATTCCTCCACAAAATATTTCTACATGTAGAAACCTTTCACTTTAGTAGCCACCATGCACTATGTATCATGTTTTGTTGTTATTACATTATCCCCAAAATGTGTGTCTTACTTTCCTCTCCCTGCCCGCCGTCAGTCATTGATCATTCCTGGGAAAAGCCCAACCAGGAAAAAATCTGGGCCCTTCAGCTCCCGTCGCAGTAGTGCTATTGGCATCGAGAACATCCAGGAGGTCCAAGAGAGGAGGTGAGAGGACGGAGCAGAGCTGATCAGCAGTGAGTGGGTAGTGAAGAAAGAATAGTGTTGCAACAGATGGAAGAAAGGGCCTTAAAATGAGGGATTCAGCGATTAGAAAATGCACTGTGTCAGATGCAAATTCTTTTTGGATGGCATTAATTAAAAGAGGGAATTGTCAATGCTTAATTTCATTTTTTTTTGCACTTTGGCGAGCTCAATTTTACCTCAGTTTTGAATAGGGCTTTATTGTATGCAATAATTTGCAGCCGCTGATCCATGTTTAATTTTGTTTTAACACAAACTGTCAAAAACAATTGCTGGACAGAAATTTTCTTCTTGCTGGTCTTGAAACAGTAGTATCTTATATTAGATTCTATTATTTTATATTATAGTACATTGTTAAACTAAATCATTCGACTTACTTTGATCCCCTGATTTCCTTTCTTAAAGCCGAGAGGTGTCACCTAACACCCAGAGGACACCGGACAGCACCCACATGTCACAGGAAAACAAATCAGATAACTCCTCCAATCACAGTTCTCCAGAGTTTCCTGCCACTAAGAACAGGTGACTGTTAATTTCAGTATGGCATAGCATACTGCTGTATATTATATTCAAACACACTGATCCATTGTGCGAAACGGCTGCATTTGTACACTATACTGTGACACTGCTATCAATTTCAGTCTTTTTTTTTTATTACTTTTGATGTCTAATTTAACTCAGTAGAAGGAAAATACAAGTGATGATGTGGTCAGAGTGACCCAGGTGTGTAGTTTGGCAATGTGTTGCAGGGCACCGTCCATCCCTGAAGCTCAGGACCTTTCCCGTTCCTCCTCTAATGCCAGCAGCTTCGCTAGCGTCGTGGAGGAACATGAAGCAGAAGAGGAGTATGACACTGGACTGGTGGGTGTAGGAAGGCAGAGTGATAACACATTATGAAAGTGCATAGACGAATTTTACTTCAACCAGAAACAAAACAAGTCAGCAGCTTCCCAGCACTGATGATATATTAGTGGTACCATTAACATTTATCTCACTTTTACTGCAGGGAAAATATAATCACTTAGATTTTTTATCAGTCGTTTGCTGTAAGCCAAACAACTGAAACAAAAGCCGTGAAAAGGCTTGATGGATTTCATTCAGTCCTATTTAGGACTGGTTTCAAAATGTACTGCACGGTAATACGTATTATTTTTTATACATTTCTTTTTCTTATACCATTTACAAATAGAATAGAGCTTTAGTTTTATTTTATGCCTGCTTCATCTTGTCATAAATTGTTGCGTAAAAAGGGAAATATTACAAACTTTGTTTACTATTCTTTCAGGAAAGTGTGTCTTGTGTTACACCAGTCAAAAGAGATTCATTTGTGTACAGCTCTGGGGTGGAGGACAGTACCAGCCAAGGACATGTTCCAGGTGAGCTTGAGAAAAAAGTGCTCATATTTCTAGGTCAGTAATAGCCTGCAGTACTGAGAAGGCATGTTACCAAAAGGTCAAGTGTTTCACATATCAAGAGGGAAATCTATATGGGGCAGTTGTAAGAATAACACTCTGCATCCTGAGCAATTAATATTAGAGTACCCTTGAGGGATGAAGTTCAGCTCAGCTTCCTCATGTGGAGCTTTCAGCCAACAACAGAAGGCGCAGTTTGTGCAACTTAGAAAACTCCTTTTAAATTACTAAAGCACTGAAACTTATCCGTGATCCTCACACAACTTCTACTATACCCCACATTTTTTTCTATTACAAATAGTTCACTCTGTGCCATTAATCATTTGCATGCGGGATACCCTTTTTTCCAGCTATAACAGCTGGCAGCATTATATGCTTGAGTTTATTAACCATGACAGCCACGCATCTGTCCCCTTCCTCCCGGCAGCTTCGCGTCTCCAGCAACAACCGGACGGAGCGAGGACTATTGAGCCAAAAGGGACAGACAGCCGGTCCAAGATGGAGCGCCCTCAGCAGGAGCACAAGTTCTCATCGGTGAGACAAAGTGCTTGGCAGCAGTCATTGAATCCAACTCCATGATGGTTTACTAAATCAGCAGAATAAATTGTGTAAATAAGTTCCCAAATTAAAAGAAAATATTCTTAACTTGAAGAGCATATGCAAATGTTCTGTGCAATTTTATTCTGACGCTGTACAGAGTTCAATAATGCATCGACAGAAATAAGAGTCCTGTGGTTTTAAATCCACTTTCAGCTAACATATGTGAGCTGGAAGCGTGCTTATAGAAGCACAGGTAGCTATAAGTAGGTATAATGTTTTTATTTTTGTTTAATTTTAAATAAATTTATCTCCTAATTACACAAAAATTTTCTCCACACTTGTTAACATGCAGTTATACAAACAGAACTAAGGCATGCAACTGATGAGAGGAGAAACAAGGCAGCCATTACAGGCGCAAAGGAGCACTGTGGGGGTTCGGTGCCTTGCTCAAGGGCACCTCAGCACTGATCTGGGGGTTAAGTCGACTCCTCTCTGAGCCTCCAGTGCACCTCGTGTAGGTCCGTAGGTTCTTGAATTGGCCTCCGATCTTTCTCCTTCACAGGCAAGTTTCGAACGAGGGCCACTCAGCAGCCTTCTGGTACCCAACCAGTCACAGACAGACTGAGGCACTGACACCCCAACACAGATGTCATTAGTTTTGAAACTATCAAAATCTTATCAAAACATCAAGCCAGCTTGATTTAGTCTCTTTTTTAAAAAAAAATTCTCAACTTTTGACTCTTGTTGACTTCAGTAAGGTTTAGAAAAGAGTTTTGGCAATTTGAATTTTCTTGTTCACCTAATGAGGATATTTCAGTGAGGTGAATAATTAAAGCTTAGATCGGGTTACTATCAAAAGAACTGTTTTTAAGCATTTCTGATGATGTACCGTCAGCTGCTCCCTTGCATTTTCCCCAAGGGGTTACCACAGCAGGTTAATCCTCATCAGTAATTTGGCAGAGGTTTTATGCCAGATGCCCTTCCTGATGCAACCCCCCATAGTGAGGGTAACCAGAGACCTTTTGCTTCCAAGGTAAATTTGTAAACCACTACACTACAGGGACAGCTGTTTTTAAGCAATTCTAGACTCCCAAAACATCTGTATGGAGCTGCATGACCTATTTGAGCCTTGTAATGCTTCTTAATGAAGATGACACAGTCTACGAAGTGTAATTAAAACTATCAACATCACTAATAGATCTAATTCAAATCGTTTACCTCATATGGCTATTCTGCAGTGGACTATTTATCATTATTTAGTATTATATCTCTGCACTGTAATTATAGTTAACCAGGTTTTTGTGGAAATTATGGAATCATAAAACTATGGTGACTAAAATTATTTACTTATAATTTACTTATTTTCTTAATTTAATTATTTTTCTTTTTATCTTATTACTGATAATGAAACAATTGCGAAGAGGGGAAAAATATCTATAAGGATGTTTAGGTCTATTTTGAAGCAGAGCTGCTATAAAGCTATCTGGACTACTTGTGCTATTCAATTCAATTCAGTTAATTTATATATGGCACAATTCACCACAAATGTTGCCTCAAGGCAACATTATTACCTACAGTATTACCTACAGTGTTAGAGAGAAAACCCCAACAATCATCCGATTACCTATGAGCAGCACTTGGTGACAATGGGAAGGAAGAACTCCCTTTTAACAGGAAGGGACCTCCAGCAGAACCAGGCTACTTCTGTTTTTATAAATTAATCAAATTAAAAGGATCCTATTTTAATAAGAAATGACTATATTAGGTGCCTAATAGATTTAAATATAGTTAAAGGGAAAAAATTGAACAGTTTGAAAATATATATATACCCCCAGACCCCCAGAAGGGACCGGTCCCATCTAACTACCGGCCCATAACCTGCCTCAGTACCACATGGAAGCTCCTGTCAGGCATCATAGCGGCCAAGATGAATAGGCATGTGGCTCAATACATGAGTGGGGCACAGAAAGGAATTGGCAAGCATACCAGAGGTGCAAAACACCAGCTACTGGTAGACCGAGCAGTCAACCGAGACAGCAAGAGTAGGCAGACCAACCTGTGCACTGCCTGGATTGACTACAAGAAGGCCTATGACTCGATGCCCCATACATGGATCCTGGAATGCCTGGAACTATGGGCCTTTATCAGGAACTCAATGGGGATGTGGCATACAACACTAGAGGCCAACTTCAAGCCAATAGCACAAGTCATCATCGCTCTGTCCC
>VUQH01042934.1:2759-13381 GCA_015106775.1 Etroplus canarensis | reverse complement strand
TAACATCTGTCCATCCATCCGTCAGTAGGTCTAATGTTGTGGCGGATTGTGTAAATGTAAAGGTTTTCTTATTCTTATTATTGGTGAAGATCTTAGGAGAACAAAAATTGCCATCCCCTTTGACCTGCTGTCATGTGGTCAAGACTTTACAAGAGCTTTTCAGTGGTCACATTCATATGTCTGTTGTGACCTGACTTATTATTTGGATCATTTGATACAAAACCACTCAGTTCTGGGAAAGTTCTCACCTGACCACCGCAGAATGCGCTTGTCATTTGTTTTAGCATATTTAATGAAGCCAAGTTTGACCTTAATATGATGACAGTTTTCCTGGTTACAGACCTTCAGAGTACATAGAGGAGAGACACACGTTGGCACGTTTTTGTTGGAGCCGTCATAACTTCTTAAATACAAGCTCTGGTTACATGCACTTTTTGAAGTGTTCTTTGTGAGTGAGCAGAAAACAGATGAAGCATTCAGAGTACCAGTGCTTGTTTCTGTTCCACTGCATCACAGACAGTAACTTGATGGAGGTTTGCTAATAAAACCTGCATATATCCCATGATACTGATGCTCAAAGTTGCTTGTAGAAAAAATCATGTAGAAAAAATGTGGTTTTGGCTTTAGATTGTAATACTTGGAGTGGATTCAGAATTGCTATTGTGACCCTTTTAAACCCAGCACGGATATGTTTTCAGCCTTGACAGTTTAATTTACGTGAAGAGGCTGTATCTGTGAAAATGTTCATATGATGAATGTGCAGTTTTGTATTGCTTCATTAAATGTTATGCTTCTGACGGGGTGAGGGACACTGACTTTTTATGAAATGACCCATTTTTCTTTGCTCACCCACCAGGTCCAGAGTAAGATAGAAATTCAGCCTAGGCCAATCTGCACACATCCATGTACAGCAGGTCTATTCCTCAATAACAGTTTTACGATGTTTTGTTTATCGCTCGTGCCAGTAAGTCTGAATCTGACGGACGTCACAGATGAAGCAGCAGCTCTTCACTCCGCTGCAGACAGAGGGTGATCATATATCCACTCCTCAGTAAAAATGGGGCAGGTTAATGTGTTCATATTTGATATCATTTCTTATTCATACACGGATACACATATGTTTGTAGTGACTGCTTATTTAATATATACACTCTCATGCAGGGAACAGACCGCCTATTTCACACATGTAAGCATATGTGTATGTTATGCATAGCATGTAGTAAATGTAGAATAAGTCAAGAGACATAAGGACAAACCAGTGTATAATGCCACTGTCTCTATATGATCCCGGCAGAAAGATGTCTCTATGGCAACAGGGAAATAAGGATGAAAGCAAGGCAAGAGAAAAAAGATAAGATGGTAAAGTTTTATAATTTATCTAGCGTTTGGCACATGTTGCATGGTGTGTGTGTGTGTGTGATGTTTATGTGTGTCTGCAGGCATACACTGTGATGAAGGGTAGTCTGGCTGGAACTAATTTAATGCCTAAGTGACCTCACTGCAGCAAAGGCAAGTTGCACCTAATAGACTTCTTTGTCTGCATCCACACATGTGAGTGAAAGTGGCCGTTGAGTGGGTCGATGAGGCAGCAGGTGGGAGCAATTAAAACTGTCATAAATTTTGAAAAATGGATCTTAGAGCAGCACTGAGCTGATTGGAACAGACAGTGTTGTCATTAAGGTTATACAGAAACTAAAGCAGGGTGAATAAGTAGGCCATACAAGCCCAAACCTGTTGGTGCAGTTTGATTTCACTGCTAATGTTTGAGTTTCCAGATGTCCCTGTGGAGCAGCCTTGATTAATGTTATTATTAAGGAATGCCTGTTCTATTTCTTCAAGCATTTGTGTTTTTTAAGTATTCATGATACTTATTATTTTAAGGGAAAAGCATGCTTTTTTTGGTAGAACTGACAGTTTTAAATAGTTGTAGAGAAACACTAGTGAGTGAATTGCTGTGAGTTTTTGCCTGAGGCCTATGTGGATCGAGCTCACTCCACTGCGTCCCCCTGGTGCCCCGGCAGATTGGGGTGTGGGGACTTTGTTTTGTTCCTCGAGCTGATTTTTTACTTGTATTTTGCGTCTTTCGTTTACCTTAAACCTGATTTGAATTAAGAAGTGATCAATTCTGGATCGTCGGTCTGTGTTTGTTGCATCATTCGAACAGAGAGACCTTGTGACCACGTTTCTTTAGTTTTATGTGTCCTCATCTCCTGGCTCATCCACTGATCCTCTTTGATCTTCAAACACTTCTCCAGGACTTAAAGTTGTATGATCTGTCCATAATATTACATATAGTTGGGTCCATAAGTATTTGGACGCAGTTATTTGGTAGTTGAACCTCAGTGCACCACAGCAGTGGATTTCAAATTAAACAGTGAAGATGTGATTGCTGTGCTGGTCTGTGTACTCTAAAACCTGTGAACCGAACATGTATAGATAATTATCAGCCTCGAGTAATCAGGTCAGAACTTCCACATATAACCAGCGTTTCCAAGAATAGTGGAAATAATTAAAAATTAAATAAAATCAGTATGCATAGTATTCTTAGTCAGATGTTTTGCTCTTGCAGACACAGGTGAGCCAATCAAACGGTTCAATGATATATTGATTTGTCACTCAGCACTATTCATCAAGTGTGCCACCTAACTTTCAGTATGCTTATTTAATATGAAATTAGGTCAAAATCCAACAACACAAAATGCTGTGCATTTAAAACAGAATGCACAGACACTCCACCAGTAGCCTTATGATGATTGGTTTTTGTGCTTTTAGTGTGAGGACTCATCTGCAGGGCGTCACCCCTCTTTTACCCACATCTGCAGACCTGTGGACAGGACCCTGCTCCGCACACTGAGATCAGCAGCAGACACTCACAGCTTGGCTGTGGAATGGGTTTTAGGCCCTGGAGATTCTAGCCTGTGATTAATGCACTGAATGGTGGTCAGGTTAGGGTTCATTATTTTACACGGGTGTGTGTGTGTGGTCGCTCAGTCAGTGGCAAAACCAAACTGTGAGTAACATTTCTTCAGAGATCTGAGCGAGGCTGTCTCTACGCTTCAACAAGTTCCGTTAAGAGACTGCAGAACTCATACCTGAATCCTGATGGAGGTGATGATCATGCTTTTGACACTCAGCAGGACTACGTCTGGGTTTTTTCTTTCCTTTTGTAAGGCTCCTGTAAAATCTGATGCTCTGAACACTGAAGCAGTGATGTTTGGCAGGATAAAGAAAAGTCTATTTCTGATCTGATTTTGCTTTGTGCTGCAGACTATTTCAAAATTCAGAGCGAGGAATACATTATTATAATGTAGCAAAGGCAGAAAGATGTAGATCGCCCAGCAAACTGCTCATGCTAAACATGGCCCAAATTACAGCGGCATACAAGTAATCAGACTGCTCTAAACATTCAGTTCCAGAGGTTTTTCTTCTCTTAGATCTGTTTGATGACACAGAGGGGGATGTCATTAATATAAGAGTCCTTTGAAACGACATTGCCGGGGCTTTTCTTCTACCCAGAGGATAGATGAAGCATTGTCACAAAGCCTAACAGACAGAGAGGGACCTGGTCTGAAAACCAAGTTCCTACAGGTCAACACTGCTTGAAACTGAGTAACTGCCGAAAACACAGGTTTGGTTGCTTGAGTGCAGAGTGTTGAAGCTGAGGCTCAATGGCTGGCAGACCGTGTGTTTGTTCAGGGTTTTAACGCTTTGTTTGGCTGGGAGCAGCTAATAATAGGCAGCACTGAGACACAGGGCAGTGTTCTCACAAGGTCACACCAAGCTGGAATCTCAATGCTTTTTAATGAGCAGCTTTATGCTGCAATTTCCATTTCAATTTTATTGTATTCTGGTGGGAAATGACATTAAAATCTCACTCATGTCACAAAACTCGTGCAAAAGTGTGTAACATTATCTCCTGGCGGCTAAGTCTCACTGAGTTTTCATCCTGTTTTTGGTAATTTATTTCCTAAAGCACGTGCTATCTACGATGTGCTTTAAGATGTGGTTGGCTGTAGGTGTGGATGTGAAGGTCGTCTGTCTGTCTGTCTGCGTTAGCCCTGTGATGGACTGGTGTACCTTACCGTGTGCTGTGTGAGCTGGAGTAAGCCTCTGGACCCCCTGTGACCCTGAGATGGAAAAGCTCACTGGCTGAATGGATAGCCTTCATTTGTTATAACCCCCGCAGTCTGAGCGTTCAGCGAAGTTAAGCCGAAGGAGTTTAATGTAAAAGTGCTGATGATACTGAAAACATGCTGCTGCTGCTGGTAGGTTTTTGTCCTTATGTTGAGTCACAGATGGACATCAGACCTCAGGATGTTTCCTACCAACTGAAAGCTGTTTAACGAACCAAGAACAGAGAGGAATAAAAGCCACAGTGAGTGAAAATCACTTCCATCAGCAAGTTTCCCAACAGTGACCAATGTTAAGAAAAGCTGCACAGACACACAAAATGACATGCGTGAAAAGCTCTGATCATCCTGGTCCCTGTCTGTGTGTCTGCAGAGGGTCGTCTGTGGTTCAGGGGTCCTCACTGAGCTGGCCAGGTCTCACACAGAGGCACGTAGTGATGACTTACACTGTGCGTAACAGCTAAACACATGCATGGTAAAGATAACAGCTTGGAAAGGCTTCCACTGCACTGACCACCATGCATGAAAGGTTTAAAGAGGAGTACTGCCATGTCAATAAAAAGGATGGGTTTGGTTGTCTTCTTGTTAAAAGTAGATGATGTCTTACTCCTTTGGTTTAGCATTGCAGGTATTTAGTATGTAGAGATAAATCCACATAGAGAAATACAAACCTTTATAAAGTGAAAGTCCTCCTTGTTGAAGCCTGAACACAAAGAGGTTTAACTTCATCTCTGAACGATGTGTCAGCTTCATTTTTCATTTCTTTTCTGGAAGTCCGAATGTTTTCACTTGTTTATGTTACAGAGAATGCTCAGCAGTGTCTGCTTCATAAGAACATTTGTAAAAAATTAGTTCATTATTGTTATTACAGCAGTTGCCAGCTGACTTTTTGTTCTTGCAGCATGACAAACAGCCAGTATCCAAACCTGTGTTATAATCTTCCAATAGAAAAGGAAGCTCAGAGTTTTGTGAGTTCTCCATGATAAGCAGAGCTTTAGACCCTGTGCTGTTTCCTGGCAGTATTTCCTGGCAGTTGATTGATTGTTAGTGTGAGTGTTGGTGGAGCTGGTTTGAGTGTCAGTAAGCAATTGGTGTTTAGTTAAGGTTGGTTAACAGTGTTGAAGTGTTTATTGGTGGAAAAAACTGGGATAAGAGACTACAGAGAGCACTTGGCTGGTTCAGAGAGCATAATGGTTCTTTTCCTGCTGTGCTGAACTTGATCCCAGTGCCTGGAGCAACACTTCCTACAAGCTGACTTTCTTGTAAGAGCTTCAGACTCACATGTGAAAACCCAAGGGCCCAATTTTTACTTTGTTTTTTTCCCTTATTTTTGGGCCGAGATGCATAAATTAAGAGAAGCAGGAGTGGATTTACATGTAACTGATTATTTTTCCTTGTGGTCAGAGAAATTCTGTTTTTCCATGCTCTGCGCACATGTGGAAAGTATTTTTGGAAATAACTGAGTTTAAAGAAAAATAACTTTCATTCTTTTTAAACATCCAGCAGTTTTTGTCATTTTCTATGTTAAAACAGTCCCAGCCTGTCACAAAGAGACAGAAAAATACAGCAACAAACAGCCGGAATAGAGAAACAGCAACAAGGAGCTCTCTTTCTAAAATGTTCCAGTTGTTGTGCAGAATTCTTGGCAATCACTGTTTGTTTTGACAAGCGATCCGATATCCAAACTGACAATGTATGGAATTAGGTCCTGTTTCCTGTGAAAAATACAAACCACAGAACAGGGCTTTGGTGGAAAGAAAATTGATTCCTCATAACTGTGGCAACAGGTTAGACCATAAAAATCAAATTGCCCCAATTGACCTTGCATGCTCCACCTACAATTATAAAAAATTGTAAGCAGATGCCTAAATGTCCTCAGTGTCTTATTCTGAGAAACATGTGGTGCAGCGTTTGACTTGGAGTTTTCCAGCCCTGGGCCTTTTCCCGTGTCAGCGCAGTAAGGACCATTAGAAACTGCAGGGAAAGACGCCGCCGCTAAAAAAAACTCTGATGGTGAGCGACGGTCCCGGATCCACGGGGGCCTCGAAAAGAAATGTTCTCCAGTCACTCTGCAATAATTTTATCAATAACTGAAATGTTTGGTCACCATTAATGATGAGATAAAGTGTTGGTGGGCCTTTGTATCCTGTAATTAGTTTAACATCGGTCTTTGGGTTTAAGCAGAGGTCAGCTGCAGTTAGCAGCACTCAGGTCAAACAGCCCATGCTTTATGCAATAACGGAGCTAGCATCTGAAAAGTATATTTCTTTTATAAAATGAATATGCTTTCACCATCAGCTGAACTGCAGGGAAGGTTGTGTATGTTAAGCTGCTGGGCCAATAGCCGCTGTATGGATATAGAAGAGGGATGCAGGTGGGGAGCTGTGCAGACTTCCCTGTACTCTCCACGTGCGTCTGTACAGTCAGCTGTGCATGCATCGGATCCAAGAAAGTGTTATGATGAGAATCACTGCTGTGCGTGGTGTCCATAACTCTCCAAGTGAATATAATCCCAGCCTTTTGAGAATAAAATCAAAAACAAAACTCACTCAGGTTACAGGTGTGTTGAAAATGACAGAGGAAGCTCAGAGTGTGCAGTTTAGTGGGCACAGTTAGAGCTGCATGTTGTGATGTGGGGCGGATTTTCACCTACAGATACGTTTCTGCTGGAGCTCCCAGGTGAAGCTGAGGACAGAAGCAGGTCTGTACACACACAGACAGACAGACTGAATAAATGCTGTGAATCAGCTTTTATTCTTAATTATTCTTTACAGAAGCACACTTCATTGCAGAATATTTTAAAGATACACACAGTTCATTTTAAGGTGAATCTGAAACAGACTGTGGACATGGAGACCATGCGTCCTCTAATGCATGGCTGTTGGTCTGCCACACCAGGCAGCCGGCACAGCAAGGTCGTGGTTTGGTGCCTCAGCTGCCCTGCGGTAATGGAGCAGGCCTCTGTCATTGATTACCTCCAATAGTGCTATTTGGAAATGATAATTTCTGCTGTTCCTCAGTAAACAGGATTAGCTCAATTAATCACATTTACAGATTAGTTCGTCCTTTCTTATTGATCACCCTTTGATGCTGCAGAACGGTCAATGCAAACACACTTATGCACAGCAAATCCCTTTTTCAAAAATGAGCATCGATGGCAGAAATAATCTTTTAATCTGAGATATTTTAATCTGGGAAGTAAGTGGGGGGTTTGTGGGGTCAGGTGGGAGGGAGTGGGGTTGTCGGAGATAAGTGGCTTTCACAAAAATAATATGTTAACTGCCCGCATCAAATCCACCTGGATAATTAGTGTGATTATGTAAATATGAGGAATTGGTAGATTGTGTTGAGTTAAAGCAGTTCTGAGTGTGTGGTTATCAGGTAACAATCAGACCTGTGCTTTGGGTGGACGAGAATGCTGTTAAATAAAAACCAGACGCTCCACTCTCCTCTTTGTTTTGGTGCCGTGTGATGTACGTGAAGCATGCTCTTATCTGATGTAGGTTCTGATTGCAGACGACTCGGCTGGTGGCCGTTTATCCTCCTGACCTGCCGGGTCTGGGAGGGTGACCCCTGTGGCTTAGCTGCCCCCTAAAACAAGGAGTTCAGAGCAGGGATTTAAAGAGCCGCGCTCGTCTTCCTCTGTCTCACTCTGCCTGTCAGACATGCCTCTTTGTCTTTGTTTTGTTAGTACATGACAGTGATCACACAGAGGTGGACTGGATCTCACTAGTTGCTTCTTGAATAACATGCTTTTTTATTTTTTCCTGTTGTACTGCTACGTTGATTAGTAGTGATTAGTTCATTCACTGTTCATCAGTCAACAGAAATTTAATCACAAGCTGTTGCCATGGTGACATAATGACACTCTTAACTTGGATGTGAGACTCTTCAGAAGCTCTGCAACATGTTAGACCCCCCCCCAATTTGGACTCCCAGCATTCTACAGAACTGAATGTCATGCATGTAGTTTAACTGTGCTGGCTGTGGCTCAGGAGGTAGAGCGGGTGGTGGTTTGATCCCTGACTCCTCCAGTCTGTGTCAAAGCCCAGTATATGATAGAGTGCTGTGTGTGTGAATGGGTGGGTGAGGTTTGTAGTAAAAGCCTTTGAGTGCTCAGTTAGAGTAGAAAAGTGTCATGCAAGCACCGGTTCACTTATTGTTGGTCTGATTTACTGCGGATATTTGAACAGTTTGATTGTGTGCAGGACATTAAAAATAGAATGTAGTTGATGCTCAGACTGACTACCCAAATACAGAATAACAATGTATTTTCCAGTAATATTCACTGAGTGCAGAATAAGTACTGACAATCAGTGCCCAGCCCTATAACGTGTTTTGTGATCTGAACTCTTTGATTTTGCACAGCTGCAGTGTTTTACAGTTTGTCTGGATGTAATGATCACTGTGGAGACGACGGGGAGTCACACATTTTTCTGGGCCTGTGGGGACTTTCAGAGTAACATTCATTTTCTCAAGAAATGAAATCAACCCTCGTGTTCCAACCATGAGCTGAGCTCCAGGAGCGCATGAAGACACATGACCACACACCGCTGCTCCCCCTGCTCTTTACTGACAGCCCCTCATTGAGTGTGTAAGAGCATTAAAGTGTTAAGCCAGAAGATGTGTGGGGTTTGCTTGTCATCCTATAATTGAATTCCAAAAACAAATTGGAGTGTATTTTTATGTAAATGTGGACCTGTCTGCATTTGTGAATGCAGCACTCTCCAACCGAAGACTCTGGGAGGAGGATGAAGAAATAAATCAGCACTCAGCATCAGTTCTGCACTTTACAAATGAATTTTTATTTTTCAGTACTTCTGGGAAGTTTAATGGGGTAGATTCCCATATGTAGACCCAGTCATTTCCTCATCCCTCCTCAGTCAGACAGTACAGTGCTATGAGAAGAGGTGTCCAGCAATAAGCTCACTTGTCTTGTTAGGTCCTCCTTCTCATGTATGAAATTCATTTGTGAAGCTTGAAGATTTGAGACAGCCAGCTGGGCGCCTTGTCTTGTTCTCCATGGAGGCTGATTGTTGGCACAGACTTCATAGTCACGGATTGGGTTGATTCTCTTTTGGTCCTGCCAAGCAGCAGCATCCTCCAGTTAGAACCTCAGCAGGGACTACCCATCTCCTAACCAGCTCCATCTTCCACAGGGTCATGCTCTAGTTAATTTAGCTCTATACTGAGCTTTCACCCAGTCCACCCTTCTCCCAGCCGTGTGTTATCAGTTCATACTGAAATATGTGCTGTTGTAATATGAACATTTGTACTCTAGCAAAGTTCATCTCCTGAATATTTAATAAAATAATATTCTATTTTCACATATTCTAATTTTTTGCCACACAGTCTGTGTGATTTGACAGCAGAAGTGAAATTAAAATGTCTGTTTCAGCTTCAGGAATATGTTTTATATTTCTCTGAAGCTGCAGCTGTTTTCAGGTTCTCACAAAGTTATTTTTCGATAGCTAAAAAGTAATTCCCCCCCGGGGATGATTAAAGTATTCTGATTATTACTGTGTATTTCTTCATTTGTTTCAGCTTCACATGTCTGACATATTCACACAGATAAAGGGTTTGCAAAGACCCCTCAGTCCTCTTCAGTGGACATCTTACAGAGCTGGCATCACATTTGCTCTTCCTGTGTCCATGGTAAGCGTCAGTGAACAGTAAAGGAAGGGTTATTTTTGGAGTAAGACTGTATGTCTGAAGGGTGGCCACCTGTTGGAGACTGTGGATTTTGTCCTCTGTAAGGAAGTTTGGACAGATAGATACATGTATGGCCAAGTCACTGTTATTTAAAGACAGCTGTGAAAAATAAGACGTAATCAGTTAAACCATCATCTGTGCTTCTTCTACTGAAAGGGTTGTCACTTCCCTGCTAATATAGCCAGCAGTCCAGAGTTACACAGCCTGTCACACAACCCCTCAGCGAGCACAGAATGTAGATGTAGTTCCTCATCTATGCTCCGGATGAACAGTCCTTGGAGGGGTCTGTATAAAGCTCTAACCACAGTTGGGGCACCCTCTCACTGGGACTGGGCTTAAGCTGATTTACCACACACCAACTTTGCATTACAATAGCAGAAAGGCCCTGTGCCCTGGCAGCTTCACAGTCTCTATTCACTTGCCAGTTCAGGGCAGTTGCCTTGAGTCAGTTGATCAGATTTAATTGCATTTGGAGATGAGAGAAAGTGCAAACATTTTGCTTTTTGGTTGTAGCACAGCCCCTACCTTCAAGTCAGCACTGATGAAATGCTGATTGTGTTAATGATTCTAACCTGGCAGTGTGACTGTGTGAGTTCAACTGCAGTTTGAATTATAACTTGCTTTAGGATGGTAACTGTCCACAACAGCAAGTTTACTGTCTTTGCTGCCTCTAATCTCAGCTTTATTTCCACACTGTGGGACTATTAAAGGAATGTCTTACTTTATCTGACATCTTGTGTTCAGCCTTTTTATTAGAAAAACAATAGTAGCTTATTTTGA
>VUQH01042928.1:0-10562 GCA_015106775.1 Etroplus canarensis | reverse complement strand
TCAGCAGGACAACAACCCTAAGCATACAGCCAAGACGACAAAGGGGTGGCTTCAGGCCAACTCTGTGAATGTCCTTGAGTGGCCCAGCCAGAGCCCAGACTTGAAGCAGATTGAACATCTCTGGAGAGATCTGAAAATGGCTGTGCACCGACGCTGCCAATCCACCCTGATGGAGCTTGAGAGGTTCTGCAAAGAGGAATGGGCGAAACTGCCCAAAGATAGGGGTGCTAAGCTTGTGGCATCATATTCAAGAAGACTTGAGGCTGTAATTGCTGCCAAAGGTGCATCTACAAAGTATTGAGCAAAGGCTGTGAATACTTATTTAGATGTGATTTCTTGATTTTTTATTTTTAATAAATCTGCAAACAATTCAAATGAAATTTTTTTTCACATTGTCATTATAGGGTTTTGTGTGTTGAATTTTGAGGGAAAGAATGAATTTAATCCATTTTGGAATAAGGCTGTAACACAACAAAATGTGGAAAAAGTGAAGCGCTGTGAATACTTTCGGGATGCACTGCATTTTTCAGCTTTAGTTTCTATCTGTTTGCCCCTAAACATAGGAAGAAGTGATGAAATAATATGATTTATTATAAACTAAACCACCCAAGAGGTGCTGATAAAAAGATAAATCAGTCACTTATTTCCCTAAAAAATGGACACCAGTTTTTGATAAACACTTGAGATTACATTTCAAATTACAGATTATTCAGATGAATAATCTATAATAAAGACAATCATAAGATGCACTTGGATATAAAAGAGTTCTAAATGAGCTCCTCTTAAAAAATCCCTTATTTATATGAATTTATGAGTAATAATAATGTTCTAATGATATGAAGTAATACAATAAACATCCCATTGGATGTTTCCTTTTTTAATTATTTAACCAAAAAAAAAAAAAAATCTATTTGGAGTTTGCATTTTCTCCCTGTGCCTGTACTGGTTCTTTTCAGGTAGTCTGTCTTCCATCCATAGTCCAAAGATACGCTTGTTAGGTCAACTGGTGAATCTAAATTAGGTAGGTAGGTTAGTGTGAATGCCGTAGGTGTGCAAGTGAGCATGAATGATTGTCTGTCTCTCTGTGTTAACCTTGTAATAGACTGGTGACCCCTGCTGTACCCCATCTCTTGCCCTATGTCAGCTGGGATAGGCTCCAGCCCTCCTGCAACCCTGACCTGGATAAGCACTTAAGAAAATGGAGAGATGAAAGTCAAAATGTATGATAACAGTTGCATACTTTTATATAAGTGATATTTTCACTTTGACTTAATAGAGTGCTTTACCATGTGATGCTGTTTTTCTTAAGTAATAGATGTAATACATCCTCTTTTAAAATAGCCATAAAGCCCAAGAGGGATCATGCTATCATGGGGTAAAGAGAAGTATCCTAAAGAGCCATTTGCATGAAGGAGATGTGCCCATATTAGAATTTGATGAGCTGCACTCACTTCGTAAATAAATGAATTAATCCTGTCTATTGTCCCTGTGATTTATTCAGCTGGTGTCCTCACTGGAGAGTAGAAGTTAATTAAGATCACAGTGAAGGATGTGGTTGTGTCTGGCTACTCATAGAGATATTGTGCTTGACTGGAGTACCGATCTTTGGTTTGACTGCAGTTTATGTGCACTCTTCTTTTATTTTATTAAGATTTTTTTTCACTTTTTGGAGATAAAAATAATTTGATTCTATTAATTAAATTAATCATCACCAATTCTATATTGCAGCAAGAGTAAAAAACTTCCATCTCAGTGTGATCAGTGACTTCTGATACATCAGTAGACAAACAAATTATCACCTAAAAATGAGCTTTTATTAAAAACAATGCTTTCATTATTTTCAAAGTTTTCATTCTCCTACTCCAGCAAATTGTGTATATGATTTAACTGTTCAAATTTATTGCCAGTGTCTTTGGTAGATGGAGGATTTTAAAGAATAACACTAAAACATTTGAGATACTTGAACAAAAGCCACTGTGATTGCCAACGCTTATATTAGTCGCTGTGTTTATATTTGTTCTACTTGATAAGTAGACTTTGATAATTTGAGATTCTAAAAATAATTACATTTTAAAAAGTATTTGGAAAATTTGATCCTAATAGTGGGCAACTTTGTTTGCATCAAAGAATCATTGCATAGTCATTTAAGTACAAATATGATAATTTGCACTAGAGAAAGCCTGTAGAGAAGTTAATAACGATATATATCATATAGCTGCTAAGTTTAGTAATGAAAAAGAGGTGACACTTCAAAACTTCATTGTAGCAACGTCTTGCATAGTTTTACCATTTTGTATGGATTGTGCATTTCAGCTGACATTTTTCAACGCTATTAAGAGGAACTTTAAAACGAGCAAACCTGTTCTTTTCCCGTAAATAATTTTTATCTTTGTTTTTATCTTTCAATTTGGTGTTTTAAAGACAGCTTAAGTGAAATGCTTTCAGTAAGTTTGTAGAATAACTGGAGATTTCAACAATGACTTAAAAGGACTATCAAGAAAAACCTGTCACATTGGTTCTGCCGTCAAGTCTCTCAATGATATTTGAAGTAAATATGACAAACTATATAGACAATGTAATTATGGCTGTGAAGCGTTTTCGATGTATCTATAACATGTTTGTTACATTGTACCAAGATAAACTGACAGCTGCCTGAAAACAGGAAAAATAAATTTGCCAGTCAAAAACTACATGCAGCCCTGAAAAAAAATGCTACCAGTACATACATGTTGCTTGGAAATGAAATTAGCTAAGTGAATAAATGGATGGATGGATGGACTGAACATGAAACAATGTAAGTCTGCTCTTACACCTGACTCTAGGCCAGCTACATGAGCTTTTTCCCACTTTTAACTTGTGAAATATGAATGCTTGGTGAGAGTCACATTTGCTCAATTTTTTCAATGTTCATTGATTTGAGTGTTGTAACTCAACTTATACATTGAGTTTCTTAACTTCTTATGGGGTTGAAAGGGATCTGGAGCCTATCCCAGCTGTTATTGGGTGAGAAACAGGGTACATCCTGGAGAGGTCGCCAGTCTATTGCAAACTAAGACAGAGAGATATAACAACATTCATACTCACATTTACACCTATGGTCAATTCAGACTCATTAATTATTTTTTACTCTTCCGCAACTCATAAAAGTTTTCATTAAATCACAAAAGTGAAAGTGATTTGCTAAAATTGGTTTATTCTTTTTTCTTTCGCTTTTGTTTTGGCTTTTTTGGTCTGTTTAACCGGATTAAGTGGACTTCTGTGACACTGGGCAAGGCAAAACCTAAATATGACCCCTCAGTTGCACTTATTCAGCTTCATGACTGTATGAGATCCCACCCAAGATGGGTGGATTCTTCTTCTTGCCAGGGTTCAAACCACATGATCCCATGCCAAGTTCATCCTTGTTGGTGCCTTACTGGGAGATCTGAGGACTTATACGACTGGTTGGTTTGTATTTTTCTATGCTAAACCTACTGTATTTTACTCTATTTCAAAATGTTGTCAGTAATATGTTCTAATGATGACCCTGTTAAAAGCAACAAGCAGAAAAGCAGTGGTCATGCAATAAACTTGTTCTTTATAATACAAGTGTTGCTGGACCTTTAACCTCTTCAGATCTTCTCCTCTTCTCTGTACATTTTGGAAGCAGGTAAAGTTGTATCAGTTCCCTGTACTCTGTTTCTACAGTATTCTAATTCAAACCATAGTATTTTACTAAACCTAACCAAGCAGTTTTGTTCCCAAATTTAAACCAGTGAGCTCTAAGTCATTATCAGTGTTGACACCAACTCTAGCCCTAAACCATAACCTTATGTTTTAGAGAAAAGCAGAAAGGACTTTTGACACGAGTCAGTTAGAATGACTGGGGTTTTTTTTGGTTCACTAACAACCAAGACTAGGGAGAACAAAAATACATATATTGGTAGCAAAGGGTTAAGGTCAGTATAATCACTGATGATGACTTTGACCTACCAACATTACAAGCTAAGAACTCAGCCAGCATTCCTTTGTCTTAAATCTGACCTCGTATGACCTTTGACCCCACAATCTCTTAAATTGTATCAGATCTTCTACTAGTAGTGGTAAATTTTTGACTCGTCTTTAATTTCTTCCACCCACCATACCCGTTATAGTGATTAGCCACACTATACATGAATGGGTTATACATGAATGCTCTTCAGTTTATCCTCTCATTAGAAGATTCTGCTGTTTTCTTTTTTCTTTACTGGAATTAACATATGAAGTGTTGTTTGTTTGAAAATATTTTTATAAGCAATTTGCTCCATACTCATTTTAATAATGTCTTACAATAATAGTATGAAAGCATTGTGTGATATAGCAACCTTATGGTAAATGAATTAATATTGTTAGCTTGATTACATGTAACCAAACAAGCTGGCATTTTCCTTCAAATTGAAAATACTGAGAATTT
Organism: Etroplus canarensis; assembly: GCA_015106775.1. Classification (NCBI taxonomy): domain Eukaryota; kingdom Metazoa; phylum Chordata; class Actinopteri; order Cichliformes; family Cichlidae; genus Etroplus; species Etroplus canarensis. The sequence goes on along the minus strand of VUQH01042928.1, from coordinate 6,130 downwards.
TCTGGTGTTCTCACATACTCTGTTTGAATTAGCATGTATAGTTTTTACATTTTTCATCCACAAAGATATATGATTACTGTCACATGTGGCCTCTAGTGTTTGAAGTTTGTTTTTATAAACTGTATACCTTTAAAGTGGTGCGACTTGCTTGTCATAAAAGATATCTGTACCTGCTTCTCTTCCCAAAAAGAGTCTTAGGTTATAAATGAAATTACAATATCTAAAACTTAAAGCTGCATGGTCCCATAGGTCCTAATTACTGCTTGAGTTTTGTAGATGTCTTGTTTTTTGCTGCGCAGAACTCACCAGACCCAATAAAAGATGGGCCCCAAGATGTTTCAGAACATTACAGTATATTTAAATCATTTTTATTTTTTTTATTATGAATATCTGTTGGTACCACTGTTGGCTGTGTCCCCCAGCAGCTATTTATGTGGCTTAATAGCCAGACACTGTAGCTATATTTCACATATATTTCTTTCCTGTGTACTTACAAAGGCAAGTAGTAGAGGCACAGCTATGATTGAAGTGAAGCCCTTAGTGGTGACAGTTCCAGCCTTGATATTAATGGAAGCCCACATAATTGCACAAGCCATTAAGGAAGTACAGATGCTATCAGGGAGTGCACACATCGTTATTTCTCAGTGTAACACCTCATTAATATTTGTTGTTTTTTAATTTTTTTCTCCACCTCCCTCTCAGTTTGTGAGGCTGTGGGGAGGATTGGATGCTGTGCGAGATAGAAAATGACAGAGAGATGAATCTTCCTGACTCCAGGCAGATGTTTCCTGTTCAGCATTCAAATTAGAGACACACCTTGACATGAGCTTCAAATGCACACCCACTAGAAATATTTCGGTAGATTATAAAATAGATTTAGGCATCCTTGTCGCATGACTGAAACTTCCCTGAGTATTTCAAAGGTCAGATGGCTGAGAGCGAGGTGTGATCTATTCAAAGCTGGCAGAAACAGCAGCATCTCTCTGTAACCTTTCACTACTCAGGTCCTTGTTGGCTTTGCTGTAACCTGCGGTTTTACAGTCTATAAAAACATCAAGTGTTGGACCTCAAGTTCTCGACTGGCAAACATGAATGAAACCAACTGAGCATCAACTCTGTAAACATTTTTACTTGCAGTGTGTCACTTGCTCAGTTTAGCTGATTTTAATCACATGATACACATTCAGAAATGAAAAGGATGTGTTTCTTTCTGTAAACTCCTGCTGATGGGAGAACTAATTTAATTATCAAAATGCTGTAATGTTGTTATCTACATCTGCATAACAAGCACACAAAGAGGTTTACTTGTGATTTGGTCTCCAAACCATCTAGACCCACAATCTGTGCCCAACACGTAGACATGTTATATCTTATAATCTTAATTATGTATAAAATATGAGTGTTTCAAGCAGTTCTATATATGGAAATTGGAAATTAGAATACACTTTCTCCTTTGCAGCATAGATTCATACCAGACAAATTTTGCCTGAACAAAGATAACACCATGCCATGTTCTATGCCACAACTTCGAAATTACCTTTTAAATCCAAGCCAATCTTAATACTCCATTTCCCTCTTCATTCTCACTTTTCATCTGAAAAGACACACACACACACACACGCACGCACGCACGCACGCACGCACGCACGCACGCACGCACGCACGCACGCACGCACGCACGCACAGGTAATAAAACCTACAGACACACGTGCAAGAAGGCGGCAAAAGAGAGGAGAAAAAAAAAACCAAAAAACAATGTTCCCTGATGGTATCTCTAGAGGACGTGAAATAGAGACTAGGCAAGGCAGCTGGATTCAACAGCATCTTAATCAAATGACACAAGAGAGGTATCAGATGAGAAAAAATTAAAGTCAGGGAAGGTAGTATGCAAAAGAAGGGGGGAATACCACAGGAATGAAAGACAAGCTCTGAGAGTAGATGGTGATCTGTCCCACCATTCTGGAGCACTGAAGTGGAAAGCAGGTGAGGTTCAGTATTCAACCCAGTTTTTTCTGTAAATTGCTGCCACAGCTTTCGCTTCACTGGCTACTGCACCCGGTAACCATGCAGTTTACAGGGTGATCGGACCTGGGTGGGGCAATTTGAGCAGTGTAGGCCTTGGTGCAATGTAGCGCCGGGATATTTTCTGTAGTAAGATTAAATAATACATTGAGTTACTTAAAAAGTAAAACTATGTGCTGACCTAGAGACACCATACATATGGATGGGGAAGCATGATCAGTGGTGTACATATGTAAAGATGACCACAATTTTCCTTAACATCAATGAAAAACTTGCACATAGTGCATCATCACAATGTGATGCTTCTAAGACCGGACAGACATGGTCAAATGTTTCCTATCATTTGAAGTGGAAACATTTTAATTCCCTGAAAAATGAATAAGCAGTAAGTCAAGGTAATAAACTGCAGCCATGGCAGCACAGTGAATACTATACTAATTGGTGGAAAAGTATGATTTTCCCATTAAAACTGCTACCACTGTTCAGCCTTTATTTCAAAGACAGGTAAAGATGTTTTTAAAAAAAAAAAAAGACAATAATTTTACCATATACAGCATTATTTGCTGACTTTCTGTCTGTATATGTGTGGTGATTGTGCAAATATTTTAGCCCTGTGTCAAATCACTTAATGTTTCTGTCTCCTTGTATCCATGTTACATCCTCTGCTTCCATGTAAACTGATTCTGAATGGTGCATTCTTGCCTTGCATGCCCCAACGCCTCAGTATATCCAGAGCGAGCCAGCTCTGCTCTGAGTCCTACTTGACAGAGATGTCCAGACCACAGACAGCTCCAACAATGGGCCTAGTGTCTGCAGTAGTAGTCCATCTCTTGCTGGGCCTGAACGACGGCCGGGTCGATGGGAGTTCAGGTCTGGAAACGGCGGCAGCATCTGCTTGGTGGGGCTGCACTTGGCTTAAACCATTACAGCATAAATAGGTCCTTCTCACTGTCTATTTACATATGAATGTACAGTAGCATCACAGAACGCATATCTGTCTCTACAGTTAAAATTTATATTTTTATTTGACTAAAAAGATAGCGACATATGGGGCAAGAACAAGAAAAAAGCCCTTTGTGTGGATTTTACAACCTACTGTAGCCAGAAGATAACCGAGTAACACACAGGGACACATAGAAAGCCAGTAATTGAGGTCTAATGGTCAATGGCCAATACCATTAAAAGACAATTCCACCAAAGCATGTAAAAACAATTTGTCTCAATCTTGCCCCCTTTTGTCCTAGATCTGAGTCACATGCTACTATGTATACAAATAATTTCTTGTATGTGCTTTAACTAATGGGATACTACACGGGTTTACACCATTGGATCGGCTATAACATCTAGATAAATGTAGTGAACTCCCTTTTTAGCACCTAACATTTGATGGTATGGTTCAACGGCAAACATCGCAGCCTGTTGGCACTGAGGTAGGATGAAATAACATATAAAGCAGATTAGGGCAATGACTGTGGTCTCTGCAACTCTTCTCATCCCCTCAGTCCTCATTTTTCATTTCCTCCTAGCTGCTCTTTACTTAGTGCAGTCCTCATGCAATCCATCATACTCCCATCCTCTTTGCCTCCTCTGCATTGTCCCCTCACTTCCTCCGTCTCACTGCTGGCATGCCTGGGGGAATCGATCAGGTCCTCATCGCTCAGCCGAGCTGTCACTCTCACCCCTCGCTCTCTCCGGTGTCAGACCATCAGGCTGGTGTGTGTCATTGTCTCCACAGGAGCAGTGGTTTCAAGCCCGAGGTGACAGCTAGCTGCAGAGAGGGTGGAGCCAGACAGACTGAGCAACTCGACCTCGTGCTCACCTCTCATTAATGCTACTGGGTGATTGGTGGGTTGGCGCGCTGCCTGTCACTCAAATCACTCAGAAGTGGCCTGGATAACCGAATGACTGCACTGGATCGGTAGGCCAGCCAGGTGATACTAATTTGAACCTAGGTGGTGATTGATTAATTTCACATGACAATTCCATTCTTAAAATGGAGAGTTCAGCAAAACTAGGTAAAATGTGCATGTGAAGACAAGTTGTATAACTAAGCATTTTTGTCTTCTCAGCGAATTTGCTAATTTGTGATCAAGAAAATCAATATCCCGTGCAAACTGCTGCAGCATCACTCTCTATTACAAAAAGAATGAGACAATGTAAACAAGATCCCTTCAGGTATATAATTAATGCACCACACTGCCTGATAATACATAACACATCTATCAAATACTGCTGTGGTGTGATGACAGTAACCAAGTTAAATTCTACTCTGTACTATAAATCAGTGTCAGTGCAGTGGGTTTCTATTCAGCAAAATGTGCAATAATGCCAGTTTTATGGGTTTGAGGCCACTCATGAAAAATGAACGCACTAATGTGATGGTTAGGTGCTTTCAAAGAATTGGCTCTGGTTCTTGCACAACATCCAGAGATTCATGTTCTCAGTCTAAATCTGCAGAACATGTAACACCGTGAATTGGGTTAGGCATGCGTTCACAGCTAGTCGATCAGTGAGTTAGTGACTTGTTACATAGTAAGTCATTTTGTGACAACCTGCTGGATAGAGTCTGGCTCTGTGCCATACCTCTGTCAGCAGTTTGGTGGTAGAAGGCAGAGGAGGTGGAGGGAAGAAGGCAGGTAAAGGAGGAGTGAAACAGGGAAGAGGCAGCAATGAAAAGAGAAAGGAGGGCCTGTGGCAGGGATGATGGGCAGCTCACTAACCACCTCTTTGCATCTATTAGAGCTCTAATATAAGGATGAGAGACACTACAGGATGAGGCGCCGCTGTTCTCTCCTGGGCCTATATCTGAACATTGCGCATAAAGAAACGACAACTTGAACAGGACAAACCAACCACTGTTGCTGTCGATGACTTATGAAGCTTAACCTCAGCAAGCCAGTTGCCTGCTTTTGGCTTGCTATGCTGGATACTTAGCAGAAGCACAGGGAGACTTGTGAAGGCACTGTAGCAGTGCCCCAGTAAACAACTGTGGAGGCCTCAGTCCCAGATCAACAACCGAACTCAATAACAAGCAACAAGCGTGCAGCGTGCAAGGGACCCATCTGGACACTGGCCGACTGAAAGCTGCACTTGTTTTTTTATGCCATGAATTCCACCTTTGTTTTAAAGCCAATTTTGAATAATTACAAAAGCAAGGGATTTAATCAGGGACCAGCTGTCTGAAGCAATGTGTGTTCATATGTTTTTTCATGTTTGTGTACACTGATGAGGGCCTCGCATCAAAGTGAATCGAAATATCACAGAGGAGCAGCAATGGCAACATCTGATGTTCCCTATTAATATGGCAAACACTGGATCGCAATACCGCATCCCGTGCACACGCACGTACACTGCTAGGTACCCGTGCACAGACGCAGAGTTTATGTGTAAAGAAAAACGGTCAGCGCGCGGCGATAAGAGCAGAACCATCTGTCTCTCTATTACACATAGCTTGAATGTGTGAACGGAGATGCGTGGTTAATGGGCTCATACAATGTGCTACTGTCTTCCAAAAATGATAACAATATCTGCTGAGGTGTGTGACAGACCATCCATCTGTCTGTCACAACTAGCATCTGCGACACCCATGATCAGCTTTGAAATAAAACACTGATTAGCTGAGAAAACCTTGCTGAAGCATTTTTTATTTTTGTAACTATGCAACATGCAAAATGCTGATTTAAACAGATGCTGATCAGACTTTTATTAAAAGAAACTTAAAAAACAATCCTCTCATGGACAGTCTTTTGCTTGAAAAATTACTCTGATTGGACTACAAGGGTCCTAGAGTCTGTACTCACTGCTGGGCAGCAGGACGGAGGCATTGCACAACGGAACTTTTTCAAAATCAAAACTTTAATTAAGACAAAAGAGATAGATTACATCTGTTCTCAAGTGTATTTTCTGCAAAATGTCAGATCTACAGATTTAGTGGTAACAAAACTCTGGGACCTGATGCTTTTTACAAAACTACTCAAAAATTTGATCTTGCAATGGCTGACTCAAAAAGACCTGCAAAGACAGATCAAAACTGCTAACTTCTCTACTTTAGCACTCAACTCACATATTCAGGAATTCCAAGTTATGCACCATGCAACATGGTAAGGGG
>VUQH01042927.1:0-13103 GCA_015106775.1 Etroplus canarensis | reverse complement strand
GGGGGGGTGTGTGGGGGGTGTGGTTGGGGGGGGGGGGGGTGTTCATGTGTGTATATCTCGTGCCTGAATGAGTATGTTCAGTGGTGGGACAGCACGTGGTATGTATTACACATCAAAGAAAGGTCAGGCTCAAACACAGAATCGGGCTAAAGGTTAGGGCACAGCTCTATATAGAACAGAGAGAGGGATGAGGCTTATCAAAGCTATCACTTGGAGAGAGGCTGCCAGAGGTCACCAAACCCTTGACATGACGTTCAGATCTAATGTCTTAGCCAAGGATCAATAAGACTACACACAGACAAACCAGATTGGCTTAACATCAGTGTAGCCCCGCAAGCCACTGAAACCAAGCACTCTCTCTCTCAACTCCAGTGGAAAAAGAAAGGGCAAAAGGATGTAAAAACATTTTTTTAAAAAGACAAAATCAATTAAACAGGAGCAGAAGAATGAATAAAAGAAAGGCTTCTTTGGATGCAAACAAGTGCTGGGGAAAAGTGTTTCTTCACAATTGTGAAAATTTGATGGTGATTTTTTTTAGCTTGCATAATAAATATATTCAGAGCATCAGATGGAATAATGCAATGAATAATAAAGATGAGAGAAGCTGAGACATCATTGCAGCTTATTAAAATGCATATATAATGAGCCTGAAGTACACAGACAAGATATGTAGACAGAGAGAAAAAATATAAGGATAGACAATTTACTGATTAAACCTTTGTTTATCCATTTTGTACTTAATGCCTAATCAGTTGACTTTGACTGTGCTTGTCTTGGAGTTCTGCAAAAGTGAATTACCTTCAGTGACAGTTAAAATGGCTACAGCCTAAAAAAAAAAAGGGAGGTGGCATCATCCTTCTTCCTTGTGACTTCCATTCGCCTCTGTGTTCCTTAAAATGACAGGACGCAGTGTGTTTTTGCTAACTCATCAATATTTCAGAGCACTACACATGGAATGCTCCAGTGACTTTGAATATAGGGCCCATGCGTACACCTCTTCTCTCTTTCTTAGTGATATGACATCAAGTAATGCACAGTGAAAGTTGAAAAACCAGTGCACCACCCCCCTCGCCCCTGCACCCCTGCAACCCTTACCTAATGAAATTTGTGAAAGAATTGCTGGGAGATGCTGGATGCTTTATAAAATCAAAGGGAGGAAACATAGAGGAAATATAGGGTATATAAAGAGAATTTGTATGACAGGAAGTAGTTTTAGAGTGGCTACAGGCAAAGCATTTCTCATGAAGGCTCTGTACTGCAAGCATACACTATGCACACTCAGACATAATGGTAGTTATGCAAAGGTAACAAATACCTATATTGATAGTAAAATCACCCTTATTTTGAGAGTTTAGGAAAAAAATGCATTGTTGAAATTGCTCCATCGGACGCACAGAGTGAGGGTCAGCTCTGTTTCTGCTCTTTTCTCACTGTTTGCATGAAAACAAGGGGACACATTTGGCAAAATCCACTTTTTCATTGTGAATACAATTATTTTCTGTATAAAGGCTACCCTCCCATTGTGGGAAGGTTGCTGTTATACAAGAGGAACTTGAATAGAAATTGTGCCAGCTCCTCCCTCCATGGTTGTATCAGGAAGGGCATCTGGTGTAAAATCTGCGCCAAATTACTAAGGTGGACTCATCTGCTGCAGCAACCCCTTGGGGAAATAGAAGGGAACAGTCAAAAGTGCTTTATAAAGGCCATCAAAATATGTGAAATTTCAGCTGCCCTATTTCTTTCCTTTCTCTAAAATTCAAAGCATGTGCCTGTGATGGTGCCACTCAGATTTGTGGGCCCTGGTGAAGACAAAAAGGGCCAAGCACAACTGCCAGCTGACAAACTGATCTGCCTGAGCAGCACATGCACTTTTAAATTCTGAATGAATGGCCACAGTCTGTTATTTCTACGATAAAACTGCATCTGCGTACTCCAAAAAGTTTCAGCCACAAGTATAGGACACTAAATTCTATATCATTGGCTAAGTGTTTACGTCTTCTCAGTATTTGAGGAACTACAGTAAAGGCCAGGTTGATTATTCCTAATCACAGACACAGATAAGCCAAATCTGTAACGCTAAGGGACAATCAGAAATCGTGTAAACAACAACATCAACTTGAAACCAATACATTACAAATAGTTACGGGCTGCTGTTTTCATGTGTTTTCAGGTTGCCTTTTGCACTTCAGTGCAAACTAAACTTAGCTAGCTTTTTGTAAGCTGCCTCCTCATTTTTACATACACATATTTCATATTTTCCCAGTAATTTCCAGTAAAGCAATTCCCAGTGACATTTTTCTGTTACTCTTGTCTGACAATGGAACACATATGCAATACTTACTGAAAATGTATTAACTATTTGCAAACAAGATGTTGCTCTGCACAAACAAAATCCTGATTTTATCACTGTATTGTTGTAAGAAAATATCAACGTATTTCACTGACTATAGATAACAGCTTTACAATGTTCTGTGCTGCATTTCTAAATAAAATGACCACTTAGAGAGTCTTGATGCATGCTCAATCATCCAGGTAGTAAAACCTCAAAAGTTGATTCTGTTCATCTGGACAGAATTAACTTTTGAGGGACCACTTAGAGAGAAAGTTAGAAGAGGCAGTATCTTGTTTGCATTTCTCTTAGCTCCCCTGAGGTTAAGTGCACATGCTGTGTTCCCATTGGCTGCTTTTCTCCATCACTCACTGAACTCCAGAAAGGAGCTCAATTGGACTGAAAGCTGCAGTCATTGGAAGAAGCTCATTTTATACTAAGCTGAAAAGCAGGAGTGTTATGATTCGGTAGAAAGAATATGTGTAGCGTTTGAAAATGAAACTAGAAATACACATACTGAGAAAATAACGGACTTAAAATCAATTGTTTTCAAAAAGGGATCTACTGTGTCCCCTTCAATGGAAAAAAATATGGAGGGTTGCATCTGTGAAAAAGCCTTTTTGTGCGTTAATGTGAACATCATGTGTGATGATGTGTGTGTGTGTGTCTTCAAGCTTTTGCATGTACAATCTTGTGCGTGTCATTTTGAAGCATACAGAGTCGATCTATCAAGGACAAAAGGGCCCCAAAGTGTCAGAGACTAATGGACATAGCCCCATCCTTTCTCTCCCCCCGTTGTGATCATCCTCAGAAATTAATTAGAAATAACGAATAGATGGTCTTTTTTCACTCCACTCTCATTTATTACAATGGTAATTGCTCTTCCCTCATTGTAGGTTAAGTCTTTAAACACTGTCTTACATCAAGACATGCTCATCCTCACCATCTATAATTCATGATATACTTTGCACCAAGCAAAGCTGTTAAATATTTAGTGAATCATTGCCTTAAACTTAATCACCCTTTGATAAATGCATGTGTTTTTCCCCTTGCTCTACCCAGCTTGCTTTCTGCTCCCCAATCAAGAGGATACACACTCGAACTGGTTGTATAATCTTTTTTTAATTTCTCCATCAGAAATTAACATAATACAACTTAGCATAATGTATTAATTACAGTACATTGTTAAGTGCTACATTATGTTTCTGGGAAACAAGCTATTATCATTGTACTTCATGAAGTATTAAATCTAATCCATATTTAAAGAATGCTTAAACATTAATTTGCTAGTCTAGCTGCTAAAGTCTTTTCCCATCAAAATCAGTTCTCCCAAAGCTGTTAACTAGCACTAACTTTCCACTTAATCCTGCTCTACACTAACTGCCTGTTTAGCCTAGGAAAGTTTTCATGTGCCAGTTGCTATATATATATAATATATGTATACAAAAAACAGATTTCCAGATAGATGTAAAAACAAATCTGCTTCACCAAGGTTCTGAGATACACACTTTCTAATCACTGAATTCAGGTGTTTCATTAATTCCCATTCCCATAGGTGTATAAAATCAAACAACTAGCTATGCAGTCTGCCTTTACCAACATTTGTAAAAGAATGGGTTGCTTTAAAGTGCTCTCTGAATTCAAGCTCTAGTACTGTAATTGGAAGTGTCTTTGCAACAAGTCAATTTGTGAAATGTTTCCCTCCTAGATAGTCTACGATCAAAGTTAAGTGATTATATTGCAAAGAGGCAGCATTTAGAAACTACAGCAACTCAGCCATGAAGTGGCAGACCAGGCCAAGCTATAAAACAGAGTCACAGAGTGATGAGATAGATAGTGTTGCCAATGCGTTGGTAACTTAGAGTTCCAAACCCCTTGTGGCATTAATATCAGCACAAAACTGTAATCAGGGAGCTTTATGGGTAAGCAGCTGCATGCAAGCCTTACATCACCAAACAGAATTCCAACATGTCTGGACTATGGAACAGTGGAAACTGACAAATCACGCTTCTCTATCTTGATGAGTATGGGTTGGGTAAATGCCAGGAGAATGTTACCTGCCTGACTGGATTGTGCAAACTTTAAACTTTGGTATAGGAGGGATAATGGTATGGGGCTGTTTTACTGAAGGAAAGTGAAGGGAAATCTTAACGCTACTGCTTACCATGACATTTAGGACAATTTGATGATTGCATATGTGTGGGAACAGTTTGGGGAAGACCCCTTTTTTGTACTCCAGCACTGCTGTGCTCTATTACACAAAGCAAGATTCATAAAGGCATAGCTGAATGAGTTTGATGTGGAAGAACTTGACTGGCCTGCACAGAATCCTGATGTCAACCCACTGACCACCTCTGGGATGAACTAGAACAGAGCCAAGCTCTCTCATTCAACATCAGTGTCTGACCTCACAAATGCCGTTTTGGATGGACGGGCAAAAATTTCCACAGAAATAGTCCAAAATCTTTTCGAAAGCCTTCCTAGAAGAGTGGAAGCTCCTCACATTCCTGTAGGTGTAATGTGTGGGTGGCCCAGTGCTTTTGTGTGTATGTGTATATTTGATATTCTACAGTACTAGAGATCACTATTTCCTTTCACTATCACCTTTCAATGAGTAGAAAAAACAACTTCTTTTTTATGTGTGCGTAGCTTCACTGAACTGCTCGGGATCATACACTTCTGACTTCCTGTTTTGACTTCCTGATCTGCATCCTGACTGCCTGTCATTGGTGGTAAAGATAATAGGCGGGGACTATAAACAGTCTTTCACACTATCATAAAAATCACAGATGTAAATACATACACATTCTTTCAACTCCACCTCTCTTCTCTCAAAAGACAAGAGTACATGTTTAGATTCTAAACATCCCATTTGAATGCACCTTCCTCTCTTCTTGTCTTTCCCCCTCCTTTTGCTTTCTCTTTCTCTCTCTCTGAGGCACTCCATCCTCCTGATGTTTAATTCATCACGCTTTTCCATCATCCTTCCACCTCTCTCCGCGGCTCTGTCAGGTAACAAACAATGAGTTTTTGATGTGAATAATTTAATGCGTGTACTGCAAATGCCAGCGCTCGGCATTACCCATGCTGCACACTCTGCTGTCATTAAGACACCTGATTTCCCCCAAGATTCCTCTCCCTGCCTCGCAGATAAAAAGGTAACACACATGTCGAAATTTCTCCCTCTTTACATCTGGGAGGAAGACTATATTTTTAGACAGGCTAAATGAGACAATGACAGCAGTAAGCAGTGAAAAGAGAGAGGAAAGAAAGGCAGACAGAAAGAAAGCAAAGGGGAGAAGAAAATAAAGGGGAGGGTTGGAGGGATAGGGTGACTGTTTCCTCGTACACATTTTTCTTTTTCTCTCACTCTCACCCAGTGTCGCAGCATCAAACGCTAACCCTGCTTTCAAGAGCTGGCAAAAGCATTGATTCAATATTTTCTCCCCCGTGTTGCTGTGATCCTGAAACTGCTCTCTGGCTAGATCTAGACACACGGAGGGAAAATGACGGTGGCGACATCAAACGCAAACGTGTTGTGGATGATAACAGACACAGCCTCCTCTCGCTTTCCCTTCTATTATTCCTTCCTTTTCACCAACCCACCCCTCCCTCCCCCTTTTCTGAACCCCTAGACATGATACAAGCCATGGGATTCATGCTTATGTGGTAGGAACACCAAATACAGAGCAATTAATGGCTCAGCTCCACCTTGCTTTTTGGTAATAAGACTGTATTAATCTCCACTATCATATCTCAGAGCCTTAGCCTTCTTCACGCAAGAGAGGAGAAGGGAGAGAACCACTGAGAGAGTCGTGGCAATGGTATAGGGGTAGCAGCATTATGAGAATTACAGCAGCAGGGCCAATACAGACTCATCTATCCTATTCAGCCCTCTCCCCAGCCATTCTGCAGACAGACAATCAGTGCACACTGGGACTGGCGAATGAGGATCACCTCCACTGGCAGCAGGGTCCTCTGTTTCATTAAAAAGGATTAAAAAAAGGTGGAGGGAAGGGGGCGAAGTGAAGGAGAGGGAAGCAAAGGAGAACAGAAGGGGGGGTGACAGTGACGGAGATCTGGGTAGATATGAAGGCAAAGGGCAGTGGGTTTTAAAAAATATGAAGGACAAGGTTGGAGAGGAGGATGGATTTAGGGGGAACTAAGGGAAGGGAAAAGCATTGAGGGAGATCTGGTCAGATATGAAGACATGAATGCACTGCGTAATGTGAATATAACGCTGTGTGGCTCTGATGTGAAAAAAAGAGAAAGAAATAAAGAGGGTGCAATGCAGTAAGGGTGGCTATAGTATTAATAAGCCATTGTGAGGATAATTGAGGAATGGGGGGGCTCTAAAAGCCTTTTTAAAACCAACTCTCCCTTCAATCTTTGATTCACTTTCATCACCTCCAGTGTGGCCACGTTGATTGTGTGAAATCGGCAGGAGGGCCTTCAATTATTGCATCTTGTCTGTGGACTTCATGCACAGACACACATACACACAGACACTAGCGCACACACAAAGGGAAACGTTGCCAGATAACTGGCATGCACACTTGAAAATACATACTGTTGAGCAATGTCAGTGCACAACTCACAACTCTTCACTTTCACACAAATGCACACACATTATGAAGATCCCTTGATTTTATCTAAATGACTGGGGAGAAAGAGTAGGGTAGAGCTGATACACAATAGACCAGAGGAAGAAAGGAGAAGAGATGAAGCAGAGTGTTGATTATTCTCTTTGTCTATTTTGTCATTAGCAGATGGGAGCTCAATAATGTAGTGGGTACTTAATGGTGGTCATACAATGGAAAATGAGGGAGAATCCTATACATAATGATCCTGTGAATGGATTGGAGACTTTACACGTGTAAGCATATGTGAAGAATATTCTTTGGACGCTAAACGCAAACAAAAACATTTATAAAGCCCAGGGTGTTTAATTTGGCAAGAAACCTAAAATGATAGCTCTTTAAAATGCCTTTAAGTGCAAGTGCAGGCACATATATACTTTGTATTTAAGTGTGGAAGATCAACTTACAGTAGACAATGTAGTATAACTGTAATAGACACAAATATTTTGAACCATTGTATTAATCTTAGAAAAATCCATGTTAAAGTCTTTCTATTTCTACAGCCTCTTCTATTCTTACAGGCATCTCATACCTTGCTTATAAACAAATGCATTTGTCACAAAAGAGCAGAGTGCATCATTCATACACCCAGAAACACACATATACACAACTTTTATAGAATATAGACTTATTCTTGGTCATGGTGGCTCTAAACCCTCTTTAAACCAAACCTTTATTTCCCCTGTTGCTGACTGGAAGCGTGCAATAATGTGTGCATGTATGTGTAGATTCCTGTCCGCAAATGGTACAATGTGAATGCACAACTTGATGTTTGCGTGTGCTTTTATGAGCGTTGGTGTGTCGTTTCCATCGTCTTAATTAAAAGTGAAGTGACACCAAGTCTCAGTCACAAAGCAGCCACTGGGAATATTTTTAATTATTTCCTACCTTTCACATCCCTTTCACTCTTCTATATGTGATTACTGACAGCAACCGGAGATTAACTGACAGTGGGGTGTATTTGCACACGATTACTGTTTGTTCAAGTTGACAATAATAACTCCTGCTGTAAAACATGCATGTGTGATTGCATGTGTGTTTCTGTTTGCATGTGAGTCTAATAAAGGTAAAAGCAGAGAGTGAATGCTAAAGTTATGAATGTAATTTACCTTAATACTTTTCGTGAAAAAATGCAAATGTCAATAAACATCCATGCCTAAATTTCCTTCCAGGACTATTCATGTTTTGAAACTCAGCAATGATCAACATCAGGAAGTGTACCGCTACACACTGGAAGACAAATACACTTATACAGGATATGAATATACATGGCACTAGCTGACATACACCCACAAAAACACCTACAGGCATGCATACTATACAAATTACCACATATATTTTTAATATACACCAGAGGAGTTCAAAACACTAATAGCCTGTCGGCTTGCCATGGGTGATTTAGTGAGCAGCATATTAAAAACGAAGCTATTCATTAATATGTAAACTAGTGTGCTGTCATTATATGGGGTTGGGGTCGAGAGACCAGGGTACAGAGGGGGAGTTGCGAGGGCGATGGAGTCAAGGCTGCCAAGGTGAGGCCTGATTGAGTTCAGCAGCAGCTTTTGATAAGTGTGTGCGTGTGTGTGTGTGTGTGTGCGCATTTTGATATGTGTGAATGGCTGTGCATGATGTTTTGCTAGTAAGTGTGCTTGTTTGAGGATTTGTGTACATGTCTATGTGGCTGTGCGTATATGCATTTGCATGCATCTTTGTGCGTCTGCTTTCCTGAGGTCTCCAGGTCCCCAGGGTGATTAAAGAGAATAAATATGCTTGATTACAAATGTTCTACCTACCCATCAACTCCCCTAATATATGCAGTTTAATTGAGCATCACAAGTAAAGTATGAGTTATGGAATGAACAGACAGGCCAATATCTCAGAGTCAAAGAAGGGGGTGGAAGGGAGAGAGAGAGGAAAAAAGTAAGAGCGTAATTTGAAAAAGTGACAAATAATCTTGATGCTGGTATCTAAATTAAACACATTAGACAATACTGCCAGTGCAAACATCAACAGCTATACATATCCATTCATACCAAACAGGAGGGATTTAAAAGAGATTAATCATTTTCATGTCTTAAACCTGCTTAGTGTATTATCTCATACATTATGGATTTGCCAGAATTAAAATGTTAGTTTATAAAAGTCATGACATAATTGCAGCATATTTTTTGTGATTATTCAATAGGATCTCTTGCCAGTCATATGTTCAATGAGCCAGGACTGTGGTATCTATTTCTTTGGATTCCCTATTGATCAAAAATACCCTATGGAGTACTGGTGAATCCACCTGTAGAGGCAGCGAAGACAACAGCTTGCTGGGAACCCGGCTTGCTGCAGGCCCAAAAATTGGCATAGTAAGTGCTTTATGAGGAACAAGGAGCATTTATCATGATGTTTAAAGGTGCAATGTGTACATTTAAAAAAAAACATTTAAAATAAAAAAAAAATCAAGAGAATGCAAAGAAATAACAATTTTGATGGTATGTCAAAAACACCTATGCTGCAGAGATCTGTGAAGTCAGCATTTATAGCTTTATTCTGTCCCATAATATGACTTTGTAACCCAAGAGGTGAGTGAGTCACTACAGCATCCATTCTCCCCTCAGTTAAACAAAAGAAGAAAAAGTGTTAACACTGCCCAGAGTGTATATTTTGCTTTTATGCAATTTTGGATTCTATTATGTCTTTTCAATCTTGCTGACATATAGTCAGTGAATGAAACATTAAATGCTGAACTGTCAGAGAGAAGGGTGGAAGATCTAGCAAACTAGGGTTTGCTTATAGCCTGAAATGGACCATGGCTCTCTTACCGCGTAGCCACTTGCTTTAATATAGAACTGCTGCATTGCTTTACAATCAACAGGTCATGAAATCTAAATTATTGGCTTATGATCTATATAGCATCCAGCAATCATGAGGTGATCAAGGTATTTGGACCTCACTATTGGGGAGCTGTCATGTTTTCTGTCTTTATAAAGTCTATTTACTGAAATGAAATGTAGGAGGGGAGCATTCGAGTCTAATTTTGAGCTTCAAAGAAATTAGCGCACAAAGACAGTCCAAGCTGTTGACTTGACCATGTTATCAAATAGCTGAAATATGCATTGCTAATGGTAGGCAAACCTTGTTGTGGGCTGCCAGCTCTATCAAGTTAGCCCCACCTTACAAGTTGGCAGGGTTGGCTAGGTATGAAACACTGGTCATCAGAATCTATTTGTCAGAGACTGAGGATGAAAATGCTTGGCAAAGGTGATAACAAGATTTTCATGTTTTCTTTTTAAAGAACAGACACAAAAAACATAGAACTTTGTAAGAGTAAGAGAATAAAAAAAAAAAAAAAAAAAAAAAAAAAATATATAAATATATATATATATATATATAGGACTGGTTGTCACTGAACATGAATCGGGAGGTTTTAAGATTTTAAAAACTGTCCTGCATTGATGTCCTTTGTGATTGTGTTGTATTATTGATCTGTTACTCACAAAGCTGGAGCCACAGATTGTTGCTTTTCCTCCCCTGCTTTAATTACAGCACCCACAGCCTTTTGTTTTCCTTGCCACACAACAGTCTTAAGCAAATTAGATGCTTAAATATTTTCAATAACCTTCTGGTAAGTGATGCCATTAGATTCCAGTGTAATATTGTTGGAAACAAAGATTCAGCGTAATGTTTGGAGAATTGTTTGGTCTATATTTTTCTGAAATGACACCTTTAGTCCAAAATTTTTTTTTTATCATGCAAGCACCGAGAACGTTCTTTACTCTCTAACAGCACACACTGGCAATATGCCAGTGTATTGTAACAAGACCCGAGGACATCTGGCATGATACTTTAGCTGGATAACCTACTCAGGTCTAACCCTATCCCTTAACACTAGGTTTTTGAGAAAATGAAAATAGTTTTTGAAGTGTCAGTTATATGTTGTTGTTGTTGTTTTTTTTTTCCTGAGTGTTAAGAGTTTTGAAAGCATTTTTCAAAAGCCAAAATTACATACTTTGATACTACAGAGTTAGAATTTAGAATAATGCATCACTGAAGAGGACTCAGACCTCAGAGTGCTACCTTGGAATATTCCCAATACTCAGCTAATATTTGCTAAACCTTGGAATTAAACAGATTGGGCAATTCCACTGGTGCCACTTTAGAAAGGAGTTTACTTTTTAATAGTCATGTGGAACGAAAAAAAGTTTTTCACAGGATTTTATGCAGCAGTGAAAACTAAGTGCATCCTATAAGTTTATGTTTAGCAGCAATACATTGAAGAAATCATTTTCTCTAAGAGTTTAGCAGTCTCTCATGTCATTGTGGAGAAATTTTGATCCACTCTTTCACATCATTGCCTTAGTTCATTGAGGTTTGCAGGCATAAATTTATGCACAGCTCTCTCATGGCCTGACCACATCATTTCAGTCAGTTTAACGTCTGGACTTTGACTGGACCATTGCAAGAAACTTGATTCTTTTTTTTCTGTTGTAGATTTGCGGCTGTGGTAGGGATCATTGTTCTGTTGTATAGACCATTTAGGCCAAACTTTAGCTGTCAAACAGATGGCCTCACATTTGACACTAGTAGCCTTCTGGGGTCTAAAGCACATCACTGCAAAACACATGTTGTAGCAGCAAGACACAGCCTTGCTGGGTCTCTGTTTCAAGTGTCTTGAAAGTGTGGACTTCAAACTATATACTACTTTTCAAATTATGCTGATAGACCAAGTAAAGCTGGAGTTAATATAAATAATGTGTGCCATGATTTTTCTGTGCATTTGGTGAAGGAAGAAATGGGAAGGAAGGGAGGGGGGAGAGCATTTGCAAGAAAAAAAAAAAAAAATCACACCCCTTTTCCATTTGGTGGAAAAATGCATCACATCAGTCAATCAAAACATGGCATTTAGTTCTTAAGGAACAGGGGAACAATTTGGTTGTTACAGCAGTGATAGAGAGAGAGACACAGAGACATAAAGAGACAGTGCGTTTTGAGATTTGAGAGATTTATGACATTGTGGTGTGTTCCTGTGTGTTGTGATGTGTCTCTGTATGTTATGGTGTGTCACTCTGTGTTGTGATGTGTAGCTGTGTGTTGTGGTAGACAAACTGTTTTTTTGGAGTGTCATGTATAATATGTTTTTCATCTTATTGTGAAACCTGATTGTTTTGCAAAAAGTTGCACAAAAATGTCTGAGACATTTCCTGCATTTTAATGTAAAAATTTGTATATATCTTTGTTGCGTGCTAAAAGTATGTATAAGTTCTTGAAATTTACACTTCATGTTTTCATTCTAAGTTATAAAAATGGTTCGTTAAACATGTTTGTGATTTTCAGAGTAAAAAAATCCAACCTATTCCTACTCGGATTTTGTTTTCTTGTGATTTTGGGTCCAGCGTGTTATTACAGTATGTCGAAATGAAAAAACAAACAAACAAACAAACAAAAAAACTGTAAATTTACAAAGTAAGGCTGTGCTGAAAAAAGGACACCAAACATAGTGAGGTGAACAGTTTTTTTTTTTTAAGGTGAAGAACAAAGATAAAATTAAAAGTAGTGAAAAACGGCTAATTATACCCAGACCCCAGGGGCCTAGAATACTTTGGTACTGTGTCAAAATCTCATACCAACTGCCAAGCATGGTGGTGGAGGGGTGATGATTTGGACTGCAGCCACAGGACCTGGACACGTTGCAGTCATTGACATGACCATGAACTCCTTTGTGTATCAGTCAAAAATTTAGACACGTTTTTAAAAATTTATATTTTCTAAAATGCTTCACATTTATAAAGGATTTAACCACTCTCTCCATGCTCACTGTGCACATTTGCACTTGTGCATCACAGTTTTTTATTAAACCTTTCTCAGAATTTCTCTAAGTGGGAGCGAGAAATTTTATGGCAAATTTGAATCATCCTTATAACTTCCTTTCACTGGACTGTTAATGATTTATTTAAAAACAAATAAATAATAACAAAGTGAGACAGTACCAAAACGCACATATTTGGTGGAAGGCACAATATCCTTGTTCAGTGTAGCCAATAACGTTCAAATTACTGTAGGTCACTGATGTTGTTTTGTTGCTGTTATGACTTTGTATTATTATAAAATGTGGAAAATAATGACATGAAGAAATATTTCATTATCAA
>VUQH01042917.1:0-12889 GCA_015106775.1 Etroplus canarensis | reverse complement strand
CTGAATGACATCATCATTCTCTTGCATAGTTGTAAGGAATTTTTGCTCAGTCTTCTTTACAACATTGCTTCAGTTCATTGGTGTTTGTGGGCGATCATTTACTCACAGCTCTCTTAAGGTCTCGCCCCAGTATTTTAAGCGGGCTGAGGTCTGGACTTTGATTAGGCCATTGCAAAACCTTGATGCGTTTCTTTTTTGTTGTAGATTTGCTGGTGTGCTTGGGCTGTCCTATTGCATGACACAATTTCAGCCAAGCTTTAACTATTAGACAGATGACCCCACCTCTGGCAATGCTTTCAGTGTATACAGATAGGAATTCATGGCTCAATGACTGCAAGGTGCCCAGGTCCCATAGATATACAATAGTACAAAAATAAACATTCAGCCTTCCACCACTGTGCTTGACAGTTGGTAATGAAGTGCTCTGCTGATATGCTGTCCAAAGAACATTGTTCCAGAAGTGGTATGGTTTGTTTACATACACCTTTGCCAACATAAGGCATGCTGCCATGGGGTTTTTACAGAGAATAGGCTTTCTCTTGGCAACCCTTTCTAACAAGTCATACTTGTTCTTCTAATTGTATTGTATTCTAATTGTACATGAACTTTAACATTTAACATGCTAGCTGAACCTGTAGAATCTGAGATGTAGCTCTTGGGTTTTTCGACCTTGGTGTGAATTTGCTACCTTTTCCTCTCCTGTGAAGATTGTGGCATTGTGTTAGCACAACTGAAAGCTCCAGCCCAGCAAACTGCCAGAACTTCTGTTTTTATAGAGGTTCTCATATTGACTGGTCAATTAATCCATTGCATTTCATTAGCAACACCTGGCCGCTACTTACCCTTTTTATTACTGTGGACGCAATAAGGGTGCGCTTAGTTTTTCACAGGAGTAAATAGAGTCCTGTGATTACGTTCTTCTTCCCATGCCTGCATACAACTGAGGATTGCAATTATATTTAATATATACCAAAAGTAGAGAGTCAACAGGTGCGAGAGATGAAGTAAAATGATGATTCAAACTTGAAATGTCATTGTTCATAGCCCACATCTTAACTCACAACAAAATAGTTTTTAGTACAATACAGTTAAAAGCATTCACCTGCCAGAAAACAGTAACCTCTATTTATTGTGGAAAAAGCAGAGCAAGCTGCTAGAAGAGGGACTGCAGGTTTTTTGAGAACGTGCACTCATTCATTATTTTGTCAGTGCAAACAACTCCGTTTACCTTGTTTCTTGTATCTGTTTTTTCATGTTTGTCCTGTTATTTCGAAAAGTATTAACTGTTGTCCTAATTAAACTAACATGGCGCAGGCTATGTTTACAGCCTACAAGTCATCTGGCTTTACAGCAGTCAAGCACCCAAGTTGTTCTTTTGCTTTAAGCATCACTTTCACCAGCATGATTACCACAATGTACCACTAGAGCAACAAAATCAACAAGGACCCAAAAAGTGTTTTCTAACTTATTTTTCCAAAGTATAATAACTTACAGTATAAAGTGATCCTTGCCTCAATAAGTGTCTTTATACCCACCATTGTAATTACTGTAATGATGCCTGATTAGCGTTGCTAGCTCCGCCAAAGCTGACGGAAGAGTTCTTCTCAGCAAGGACTCGTCAGCAAAGGATGATCAACAATTTTGTCCTTAAATAGATGTGAAAGTCAGAGGGCAAAGAAAGGCTGCCATAAAAAACAATCAAGAGAAAGACTCCATCGGGATCCAGCAGAGAGTGTGATTTCTGTGCAGCGGTGCGTGTGTGTACTTGTATGACTGCCTTAGTGAGGACCAGTTTGTTGTAGACCTTGAAAGTGAGGACATTTTGGGAAAGTTGCATTTTGATACACTTTCAAAGGTTTAAGACCTGGATTTAAGGTTTGTGTTAACAGTAGGTTATGGTAAGATTTTATTTTAGGCCTTTGGTTATAATGGTTAAGTTTAAGCAGAGTGGCTGGGAAATGCATTATGTGGCTGAGTGTCCTCAGAAAGACAGACATACAGATGTGGGTGTGTGTGATAAAAGTAGATGATGAAAACTCTTCAGAAAGTTCTCAGATCATTTAAATTTTTCTACATTTTGCTGTTTCAGACTAATCTTAAAATTACTTCAGTTCATTTTTTCTCATCAATCCACGCACAGTACCCCAAGATGCCAAAGCAGGAACAAGTTTGAGGAGTGTGTGTGTGTTTTTTTTAATTAAAAGACTGAAATATCTAATTTACATATCCATTTACAGCCTTTGTTATGAAACTCCCAATTAAACTCGAGTGCATCCCACTTGTATTAGTGGTTCTTGATATGTTTACGTGATCTGAGCCTTATTGAATTCATTGGACAAAATCAGTAAAGGCACACGCCGATCTTTATAAGGTCCCCAAAGATCTGTGAGATGACTTTTGGTTTAGCTCTTTTCTGTATTGTGGAAAACACTAAAATGTATTTTGTATGATACACTATAAGGACAAAAGTATTAGGCCTCACCTCATTGAATTCAGGTATTTCATTTAGTTCCATTGCCACAGGTGAATAAAATCAAGCACCTAGCCATGCTGGATAGCATGGTGTAAAGCACGCCATCACTGGGCTATGGAGCAGTGGAAATGTGTTCTATGGAGTGACAAATCATGCTTCTCTAGCTGGCAGTCTGGCGGATGAGTTTGGGTATAGTGAATACCAGGGGAATGTGACTGCACTGTGCCATCTGTAAACTTCAGTGGAGGAGGGATAATGCTATGGGACTGTTTTTCAGGGGATAGTCTGTGCCCCTTAGTTCCAGTGAGGAGTGCTTCAGCTTACCAAGACATTTTGGGCAATTCTTTGTATCCAACTTTGTAGGAAGAGTTTGGCAAAGGTCCTTTTCTGCTCCACGATGACTGTGCTTCAGTGCAGAAAGCAAGGCATGGTTGGATGAGTTTAGAGTGTAAGAACCCGACTGCGCCACACAGAGCCCTGTGACCAAAACCCCATCCAGCCTCTCTGGGATGAACTACAATGAAGATTATGAGCCAGGCCCACTCGTCTAATATCAGTGTAGGACTTCTCAAATATTGTTCTGAATGAATGGGCAAAAATTCCCACATATACGCCAAAATCTTGTAGAAAACCTTCTCAGGAGAGTGGAAGCTGTTATAGCTGCATATTAATCCCTGTGAAAATAGAATGGAACATCATAAAATCTCCTGTAGGTGCTATGTAAATAAAGATGGATTGAAATCTAGAGAAGGTCTTGTCTCATCTTCTACCGTCTTCTAAATATCTGCTGCACAGAAAGTGCTCAAGAGCACACTAGCCGTCATCATTTTCAAATGGAAGAAGTCTGAAGCTACCAACAGTCATCATAGACCATTCTGTCCTGCCAAACTGAGTAACTAGGTATGAACAGCATTGGTTGGACAGGTAATAATTATTCCAAAGGTCACGATGCATGGGATCCAGATTTCCTTTGTACAGAGTAGAAACCCTTGAAGAAGGGCAACCTTCAGTAGTGCTCTGCAGCAATCAAGTCCTTTATGGTGGATTCATTTATCACTAGAGAGCACAGGATGGCTACTCCAAGGAGAGACAAAGGTTTTCCCAAGCCAGCTAAGAGATATGTTCTCTCCAGCCTGTCCTGGGTCTGCTCTGAGGCCTCTTCCCAGTTCGACATGCCCCAAACATCTTGCCTCCAAGGCCCTCAGGTGGCATCTTTGTCAGATGCCCAAACCACCTCAGCTGGCTTCTTTCAATGTGGAGGAATAGCTGTTCTACTCTGAGCCCTCCCTGAATGACTGAGTTCCTAACCTTATCAGTAAGGGAGAGCCCAGACACCCCTCTGAGAAAGCTTATTTCCATCGCTTGTATCTACAATCTCATGTAATTTCCCCCCAGGGATTAAGAAAGTATTCTGATTGTGATTCTTTTGGTTACTACCCAGAGCTTGTGACTATAGGTGAGAGTAGGAATGTAGATCAACTGATAAATTGACAGCTTCACTTAACTTTCTCACAACAGATCAACACAGCATCTGCATCACTGCAGACTCTGTATGAATCTGTCAGCCTGCTCTTTTCCTCACCCATGATCAAAATCCCGACATACTTAAACTCCTCCACTTGGGGCAGCAACTCTTTAACCACACAATAAGCAAAATCATCTGGTCTGATGAAATAAAGATTGGACTGTTTAGCTGCAATTCTAAATGCTTTGTGTCCAGAAAACCTGATACTGAACAGCACCCAATTCATACTGATCCTGTGGTTAAACATAGTGTTGGCAACAAAGAATAGATGCAAGAGTGCTCAAGATCGCTGATGCTGCTGATGCTGCAGTTCACATGTCAGCAAGAACAGGAAGCACACTACCAGGTAAGTGCAGCACTAGTCTGGGAAAACTGTGAAAGTCCTGGAAAGCCCAGCCAAAGACTGGATCTCTAGCTGAAGGAGCATCTCTGGAGACACTTGAAAATGACTGTGTACCGACACTCCCCATTCAGCCTGGTTGAGTTTGAGAGTGCTGTCAAGATGAAAAGGCAATTTTAAAAGAAAAGTCTGGCAAGCTTGTCATTCCCAAGAACACATAATGCATTAAGTATAGTATTAAGTGTAGGGTCTGAATACTTATGTAAAATTAACATTTTAGTATTTTATTTTTTATTAAATTTACAAAACAGTGAAAAAAATGGTTTTGCTTTGTCATTGTGGTACATTTTGTGTAAAGTGGTGAGGAAGAAAATGAACTTAATGATGTCAAACATAAAAAAAATGAGATAAGGATCTGAAAATTGTACTGTGTTCAGCAACAGACTTTAATGTTTTTTTTCTTCTTTATTCTGCAGGCTTTTCCTTGCATCTCCACTGGCATCTACGGTTAGTTCCTGTGTTTGTGTCTCCTCTGTTTATCCATTTTATTTCATGTTTATTGAGCAGCAAAAATACTGTCACTGTGCTATCGTCGTCCGCTATATGCACTGTGTGTTCTCCATCGCTTGCTTCTTTCTCCTGTTAGTCTGCCTGTTTGACCATAGTGCCAAACCTCCGGGTGCCACTTGCCAAATTATCTCCTCCAGACCAGAGGTGGTTCTCAGATTAACGCCTTGGATTAGGACCAGCAGATTAAGATAGATTAGGCCAGAGATTGCGTTAGATTGACTGTAATCCTCTTCACAGTAGCAGGACAGAGTTAAGGGTAGTGCTTAAACACACCCCTGGGTGGCTTTGCTGTGAGGGCTAGTTGTGACACCTCTCTCTAATTGCTAGAAAGAGGAAAAGGCTAAATTCCCAATTGATTCAAGGCTGTCTTCCTCCCTGCTTCACTTGTCATTGTCTCGCTGTTTTTTTTTTCCTTTTGAGTGTTTTGTAGGTGAGGATGTTGAGAAGGCAACAGAAAGTTACATAACTTTAGCAGTTTTAAGCCGCTTTTTACTCTAAAGACGGCTACAATGAAAGCAGATCTGCCACCCTCATTGTCAAGTTCCAAACAAAATAAACCATCTTATTTTCATTGTCTCATTTTTAAAAAATTGTCTTGTGTGTTATATATAGAGCTGTAACTTAACTGCAGTTAAAGTGTGAACTGCTCTTCATCAGTGTTCCACCCACTTTGTAATGAGCTGAAATTGGAAAAAATGCAGGTCAGTTCAGTCAATAAGGCTGAGCAGACCTCATTGTAGTGTAGGTGAAAAGACCTCTGCTGGGAAATATGTGAAGCAGTTTACTTACTTTACTAATAAGGATAGTAAATACATTTTAGGAGGAAGCATAATTACAGTCTTGATTATGTTCAATTAGGAAAATTTTTCTCCTCAGGTCACCTCTTGCATCAGCCATGTGGTTAAGTATAGCTTACTAAAATGCTTGAGTTAAAGTTTGGCAAAAAAACTGCTGTTCTGATTAAATATTAAAAAACTAAGTGTGTATCATGCTGTGCTTCAAATCCAGCACTGTGCAAGTTTACACTCAGTTCACAAATATTAAATCCGTGCTCACCTTCATAGTTGACTATTTAGAGTTTTGAGATAAGTCTTGCAGGTATTGCCAAAGGCTGGCCCGAAGCCTTAAATCAAGAGGATGTTCCAAGTTTGGTGCTGACTTTATTGACAACATAACTTGTTTTTCACACCTGTGTGGGCACACATTGCATTGTTTTTATTTCTGTATGTCTAAATATTTTTCTCTTGCAATTTTCACTGATGTGCTCTTCAGATGTTAACAGCACTGTCGTTAGCTGCATATTTGGTACTGCCACTAGTACTAGTATCAGTTATTAAACTGGGATTTGGCAGGTGGGGGATCTGTAAGATCGGGTGTAGTGATGCAGCTTGGGGAAGCGACTCACTTAGAAATAGGTTGCATAATAATTTGTGTTGAGCACCAGTAGATTTTTCTCTGTGTGTAGACTGTGATAAGCTCACCTGTGCTGCTGCTCTTTTCTTCCAGCTGAATGCAAGATATAAGCAGATGTCATTTCTGCCATCCTTGATGTAACCTCACATTGACCATGAACACCACAGGCTGCTCTGCACTAGTCTAACAGTACATTTCTGTAAACTTCACCACAGTACTGCAAACTAAACTATTTAGCCAGCACTAAACCCTACTTAGTATTTTTATGCAGCCTTTGACTAACATAAAATTAGTGTACTTCAATATGTTTTGCAAGACACTTCACGAAATCACTTCGACTACACATCCTCTGTAAATCCAATATCTGCATTTAAAACTCTAACATGATTTAGAACACTTGATGTCAGATTTAAATTTCCAGTTTATCAAATGTCACTAGCTAAGCAACCTCATCTTCTCTTGTCCTCTCTTTCCTACATTTCTCACTCTCTCTGAATATACCACATATGTGTTTTCTCTCTCCTTGAAAAGTACAGCAGCTGTACATTCCACTGGCAGACACACTGTGATCCAGGCTCCATAGACACACAGTTTCTGTTTGGTGAAATTTGTTACATTGTATGAAATGTTGCATTTACTCTTCTGTAGCGCTGGCTAGATGCTGAGGTTCTGCAACTTTATTGACATCTACACCATGAATGTGCTACATGGATGAGAAGGAAACAAGAAGTGTTGAGGGTGAAAGCAGGACCATAGGATGTCATTATTCCTTATATTTCTTATTACTGAGCAAGTATCTCAATGCCATCAGCTGGAAGCGACTCCAGGCTGCAGTACACAAAAAATTAACTCACTGAACCATTTTGTGTATTAATCTGCTTGTCAAATTTAATTAATCATTAAAAAAAGGTACAGGAACAGCGTTCCAGGTTGTTCCCACTTAACCCTTGACTAATACTAGCCATGTTGACAGCCTGGGGTGTTGTTTATATTGCATTCTGTGCACTCAATCCAAAGTCTATTAAAAAAATTATCATGTTCAGTGAACACACTCCTTTAAGCATGTTCATGCCATTGTATGTTTTACCATTTAAAGGACCAGTGTGTGAGGTTTAGTGGTGTCTACCAGTGAGAATGCTGTTTGCAACAGTTGAAATGATTGTCAGTCCTGAGCTACTGTAGAAACATGGCAGCGCAGCATGCTAACGCCTACATAACGTGACCCGCTAACACTGCATATATATAAATATTTTTGTAAGTGAACAAAAACACCAAAATTGTTATCCTCGAGTGATTTTACACTATAAAAAGCATATATATCTGTTTTATACTAAGTTTCTGATAACATGTCACATTAAATCTTAAACACTGGTCCTATAAGACCATGATCCTTCCCTAACGCTAATAAAGTGCTCTGAGCAGCCTAAGTGATTCATAAAGTAGTTCACCCTGCTTTCACTGACAGATGTGAACATATTAATATGATGACGGTGAGCATTTTGCTAGTTTAGGCAGCATTTTTGCTGTATAATTTTGTTTATAATTGTAATAAATACATTGCTAAATCAAATTGTGAGTGTAGAAAAATTGAATTAATGAGTGAGGTAAGTCTCAATTAGTCTGCAGAAACAGAAAAAGGAGTAAAAACACCTGTGTTGATGAACTGAAATTAGATGTTGGGTGGAAAGGCAAACTTGCATGTTATTCACATCAATCAGTAAAATGTTTTGTACAACAAACCATATTGGGCACAATTTAACATATTTAATAATATTCTACAGTGCATTTGTCTTGATGTTTTAACAAATTGTTCAGTGCTGTGTTGTACCCTCATGTACACTGCTATGTTACTACACTAAACCTTCTCCTAATGTATAATCACATAGTATTTGTTTGGGCTGAGCATGTTGGCCAAATGATGAGTTTTCATTCCTGTGGTGCTGCTTTACCAACAGTGGTTATAATTTTCCAGCACTGAAAGGTCTCAGCTGTTCAAAGAATATAGAAGAAGAAGAGTAGTCTTTCTCCATCTGTCTCCTCATAACCAACAAGTGTGTTGTGTCTGCTTCTCACTGGAATAACTGAGTCGGGATCAGATAATGTGAGAAAAGTCAGAACAGGGAGTGTTAGAATAGTAGAAAGAAGAACAGAAAGCACTGAAGACAACAATATAACGCAAACACACAGATCTCTCTCTGCACCTGTTCTGGAAAATTGTGTGTATATTTTTGATGTCTTACGTGTGTGTGTGTTTGTGTAGGATATCCACCTGAACAGGCTGTGCATGAGGCGCTAGCAACTGTGAGGGAGTATCTTGATGCACATCATGACAAGGTGGGTATCTGTTTGTGTTTGTGTCTGCATGATTGGCAATTTTTCCCTACCCTTTCCTCCAGGTATTATTTCTTTCACAGCTGTTGTTTTTGTTTTCTGGTGATAGTGAGGAAAGGGGTGCATGGAGAAAACACACATACACAATCAGACACACAAAAAATACATTTGAACACACACCCAAGTTCTGGCTCTCTCATGCTCATGGCCAAGTCTGCGTTTTAATTGGCTCCTTGCGGGACTAAACCCGGCTAACACAAACACATATACGCGCACACACTTTCTCTCAGGAGAATCAGCAAGCAGAGAAAAGACAAAATGATGGAAGAGATGACTGGAGGGGAGGGACAGAGAGGGAGAGAAGGGTGTGATGGAAGATTCGAACAAAGCGGAAACTTTCTGATCAGTCAGTGATAAGCCCTAAACTCTCCTCCCTTCTTCCTTCTTTGCTTCTCTGGTCTCCTCCCACTTCTCTTTTAAATTTTTCTGCCTTCCACCATGCTGTATGGCATCCCAGGGAGGTTGTTGATGATGTTATTGTTAGCGCTGGCATCTCCAGAGTCTCTGTAGCAATACCAGCCGACTGATGCCGTCAGCCTCTCTGTGCATAGCAAATGAACTTGAATCATTACATTTCTCACCACAGTGGACAACAGTCAGCAAGCCTTGAATGTCGGTAAATAAGACCAGAAGGCCAAATCAACATGAAACGTATTTATATTCTGCCCGCAAGTACCTCACTGTGTTTTAAAAGGGGGAAATTGTAGGCAGTTGAGGTGGTGAGACAGAGTTTATTTGCATACATATATAGTAAGAATGTTTACCAGAGGAAATGGATTTATTCTTTAATTGAACATTTTTACACTGTTTTGTTGGGCTTGTTCTGGCTCTGAGAGCTGTAATGTAGAAATTAAATTGAAAATTGCAGGCACAGTAAGACACAAAATGGACCTGAGACATAGGTCAGTACAGAAACACTCTGCATCAAAGGTAATGAAAATGTAATCATTTATTTGCAAAACAAAAAAATTATAATGTAACATCCAATACAGCATCATAGTTGTGATGTTTTTCCAAGGGGCAAGAGCTGAAACTGAAAAATGAAGCCAACACAAGAGTGGCAAAAACTCCAGTTCCTCTAGTGGCCACTGCAAAAGGGAGTCAGTCCCCATAAAACTCCCATGTTAAAATGTCCAACTTTACAACATTAAAAAGCATATTTATGACCTGCTACAAAATACAATTTGGGCCTCTATGGATAGTTTCACCCTTCATAACAACTCTGAGAGAGGTGAACTTTTTTTTTTTATATATAACTTATTCACTTGGATTGAGTTAGGAGCATGGCTACATTGATTGACAGGTGTACCAACACAAAAAGCTGGAGGTAATTGGAGTCTGCTAGAACTTATCCACTGCTTCGCGTCATTAAACTGGACCTCATCCCTGTGTGTTTGCTGTTGGTGCTTTTTTGGAGTATTTTTAAGGAATCCCAGAAAGTTGTACTGCTGTTTTGATAAGTGAAATTCTTGTGTTTTATTAGTTTGTTATTTAGCACTAATTAGCTGAAATGTGTGCACCATTAGCTCATAAATTACCACTCCACCCATTTATCCATAAAAAGTAAATTCTAGCTTTAAAAAATAAATATGGTGTTAGCCTAATGTTCAAACTTCAAAATGCAGAGTCCAAAAACTAATGAGTTGTGGTGGCTATGTCTATCTTTTATACTGTTTATGGTTTTCATATTCATCATATTCATGAGCTTCTTCAGCAAATAGCATTTTCCAGTTGCGCTGAGATGCTGAGCCCCACCCCCTTTAGTCGCTCTTAGCATTGCTTTTCATTCTCTCAGGTGTGCAGTAATTCCACACAGAATTCCACATAGTATATAAAAGAAGGCCACTTTGAATGTTGGCATTTTGCAACCAGAACTGACTATGCTTTGAAATCAGGAGTGGCAGAGAAGTATATGAGGGTGGTACAGGACATATATAGCGAGATAGCTGGTGAGGTGTGTGTTAGAAGTAGAGGACAGTAGAGGACAGTGTCTGAAGCAGCAGCATGAAGGAGGAGAGGAGGCCCGCCACCTTGGCTGACGACGCCAGGGTTGCGGACCCTGCGCAACGATGACACGGGTGGACGGGATACTAGTGGGTGGCGGTAATGCACTATTTTGTTGTTTGCTAACCAGCAATAAAATTTACAAAAAGAAGAAGAAGAGGAGTGGGTGAGTGTCAGATGGGTTCAAGGTGGGGGTGGAATTGCATCAAGGATCAGCTCTGAGCTCCTTCTTGTTTTCAGTGGTGATGGACAGGTGGACATATGAGGAGTCTCTGTGGACTATGATGTTCACAAACAACACTGTGAACTAAGAGCAGATGAAAGAGATCCTGTAGAGGTGGAGGTACACACTGGAGAAAATAGGAATGAAAGCCAGAAGAAGCAAGGCAGAATACATGTGTGTGAGAGTAAGGCAGGTGGAACAGTGAAGATGCAAGGAGTAGAGGTAGTGAAGGTAGAGGACTTTAAACACCTGGGATCAACATTCCATCAACGGACAGTTCACAGGAGATATGAAGAAGAGAGTGCAGGGTGGCGTGGGTGAAAATGAATATCAGGGGTGCTTTGCGACAGAAGGATAGCAGCAAGAGTGAAAGGGAAGGTTTACAAGAGGGTAGTGAGACCTGATATGATGGAGCTGCCAGGCAATAGGAAAAAAGAAGACCACAGAGAAGGTCCATGGATGCATCGACAAAGGACATACAGAGGGTTTGTATGACAGAAAAGAAAGCAAGGGATAGATAGGGTGAGAAGGAGACAGACAATCCACTATGGCAACCCCTAAAGGGAGCTGCCAGAAGAACAAGTGACTATGGTTTTGATTAATTATCTTTACACGCTAACTAGCTTGGTTAGTAAACTCCATCCATAAATTGCATTGGTGTAATGCATGCACGCACACCACTGTTGACTGGTGCTGAATAAGACACTAATAAAATAGACTTATAGAACTTTACTCACAAAAACTGAAGCACAAACTTTTTGGAGAGGCTGTACCATGCTGGCCAAAAAGGGGGACCCTGCTCTAAAAATTCTCTCTCAGTAACCATAAACAGTAAGCTAATAATTAGCCACTTTTTAATTACTTTAAAACAGATTATAGACACCAAGATATTGGCTCATTACCTTCAAATCTCATATTTTAAGCAAGACATCCTGACCCTCCATCTACAAACTACTGATTACATTTTTACAGGACAAATTACGATATGACCAGGTACTCCAGAAAATCTACTAAATGGACACCGATTCTAAAATAAAAAAAAATGCATAGTTGTGAAAGGTTATGCAAATTTTCCAAGTGTATAGTGTCTACCAGAATGCATTTTCCACACCAGTCGATGGATTTTCTGTTTGAGAGGGGAATATTTAAAGGTTGTGTAATGTGTTTCCATTAACTACAGCCTGGTCTGAGAGCCATTACATTCACTTGCTGTTATTGTTAGTATTAGCATCTTCAATCTCTGTTGCAGTAGTATCCGAATTAGTTCCCCACTGCTACAGTTTTCAAGCAGTGGCACCTTCGTGTGGAGGTTAGAGATTTCAAACCTTAGCCTAGGGGATGTAGTTACTTACCACACATTTCCATATCTTCCCTTTTAGCCTCCATGCAAATCGTGGTGAGTGATGGTAATTGTACAGCAAACTGGGGCTGAAAAACAAGGGCTGCAGGCTAGCAGGCTGCTGAAATGTCTCTTTGAAAGCACTGAGACTTAAACTCCCACACCAGGCAAAAGAGATGGAAACAGCCTGGCTATAAATTGCGCTGCCTCACCCAAAACAGAGAAATCAAAACCTTTGTAGAGACATTAGGGTGGTAATAATGTTTGTCAGAGTCAGAGTAGAGTGGAGGTTATATCCCTAGAAGCATTGTTTTACTGTAGCTACAGTAACTTTAATCATTAGACTACATCCATAGTGTGTACTGTACTCTATGTCCAGATATACAGAGCATAATATAAATATTATAGACTGCAGAGCCAGGATCTAAACAACACAGGACATCAGAGCATAAAGATTCTTTGTCATAAAATAGCTGCACTTTCCTGGCCAGTGCCTTAATATTGTTTGAAAGCTACTGTATTATTTTTATGGCTCTGTGTGTGTGTGTGTGTGTGTGTGTGTGTGTGTGTGTGTGCGTGCGTGCGTGCGTGTGTGCGTGCGTGCGATCTCT
>VUQH01042916.1:7924-25766 GCA_015106775.1 Etroplus canarensis | reverse complement strand
ACACACACACACACACACACACACACACACACACACAATCTCTGACTCTGCCAGTTAAACTTTCAGACTCCTGATCTGACACTTAAATAACTGTGACTATGATGCAGTGTGACTGTGTGGTGAGTTTGTGAGTGTAGAGCAGATGACAATGTGCATGCGTATGTTTGTTTGTGTGTATGTGAGAAAGCGAGAGAGTGAGGGTTTTTAAATGTAGGATTTGAGTCAGACAGTCAGTGATATTATCAGCACATCATCTTATTTTCTGTGACCGCAAAACATTAACTTTCTGTCAAGTTTTATTTTTAGAGGGAAATGTTATACAACTGGTTTAGATTAAAGGTCTTGTAATAAATAAGTTATAATGTAACTCAGTCTTAAGTCTGGTGGTATTCGGGTGGACATGGATGTTTATATTCTATCAAAATACTCATTTTTTGAAAATATATTAAAATGACAAATGCAACAAGTAATAAAAATAATAATAATAATTACTCTGGGAATGTATTAAAGCTAATCTTAATTTTTTAAAAACACAAAGCTATAAAAATGGAGCTGAACTATAAAAACTGTTGCTGTCCTTGTATTTTCAGTCTGTGCTGCATATCTATATGTGCCCCCAGATAGATCTGGTGGGTTCCTCAGGATTTTGCTTAAGCCTTATAGTCCATATGAGCCTTTTCCCAAAATCCTCGGCAGGCTGATAAAATGCAGGAGATAGTTTCTAGCACTGTTAATTCTCTGGACTGGATCTTTAATAGAAACTTCCTTTCGAATCATTGAATCATTTGCATTAATTTGCAATAGTGTCACTGACATCACTGCATGATTTATATTAAGGTCATGGTGTGACTGCAGAACATCATCCAAAAGAGCTCATTGCTTCTCAAGTACATTTGCATATTTCCTCATTTTAGTGTGTCCCATCTTCTTCCACACAGACACACTCATACCTGCGTGCATGGGTGGGTGCATTAATAGATGTGTGCATTAGTTCAAGTTGTGGTTTTACAAGGGTTATGTGCTAGATTGTTTCATGGTCAGGAGCACTGAGTTCTATCTCATCATCTGTTTCAGTAGAAATGTGGCTCCTGTTATGTGTACAGATATAAATACTAAAAAACACATAGCTGCTGTTTGTTACACTACCACATGCAATGGTATGCATGTGAACACAAATTACCCAAGGAATAATACTGAAACAGAAACGCTTTGTTAACCAGAGACATTAGTGGGTTAAGGTTCCTCACATATAAGCACTTTTCTTTACTCAGTGGACCTACAGTTAGGCTTCTGATCAGTAAAGTGGAAGATTATAAAAAATTACATCATTAAAAACAAATTCTGCTCAAACAAGCACATGCGCTGACATTTACACAAATGCTTAAAACTAATAGTACATTCCTTGGTAATGTTACACAAACACAGACTGAGGTACAGTGTTAATTGCTGAAACCAGAATTAGCAGACTGTTAAAGAAAGACTGAGAAAGAATACTAGTACTGTAGAGAAGAGGAACATAGATAGTGAAAGGTAAAGATGGGATGAAAAAAGAGGAGGAATTAAGGGACGTTCACAGTGAAGAGGTGGAGAAGGCCAAAGCTTCATCATCACCACCATCTCCCAGGGGTGTAGGCTGTGCCTTGATTATGCATTCAGTGCTCTAAAAACACACAGCACTCAGAAAATACAGCCCTGTCAGCCTACTTCAGCACATAGCCTGACCTTCTGAGAGTATGAGAGTGTAAAGACTTTTCCCCTCAAATTCTTAGGAAGTCAGCAATACAGTTGTAAAGGCAATTAATGAGTTTTGTTGTGCAATGTAAAAATCAGATTTGCAATTGTATAGATTACTTAGAGCTGCCTTTTAAATGTGCATAATTATCAAGTTCATCAGTACAGATGAGCAATCATTATACTTTAAACAAAACTTTAAAAACTACCCATACTGTTTCTTTACCCATGAAGTTTTTACCCATTTTACTCATGCGTATGGGATTGCTGTCGCTCAGGAGCTAGAGT
Organism: Etroplus canarensis; assembly: GCA_015106775.1. Classification (NCBI taxonomy): domain Eukaryota; kingdom Metazoa; phylum Chordata; class Actinopteri; order Cichliformes; family Cichlidae; genus Etroplus; species Etroplus canarensis. The sequence continues at coordinate 23,747 of VUQH01042916.1, read as the reverse complement.
GAATTGTCACTCTAAAGCGCTCACTGTATTTGAATGTGGTGCTGTGATAGGATTCCAGCAACAAGTCAGTTCCTCCTAGATATCCACAACCACGTAAAGTTACAGACTGAGGTTGCTGAGCTGCATAGTGTGTAAAAGTCGTCAACGCTCTGCTGACTCAATAACTGCAGAGTTCCAAACCTCACTGCATGAGCACAAAAACTGTACACAAGGAGCTTCATGACATGGGTTTCCATGACCAAAAAGCTGCATGCAAGCCTTACAATACTAAGGGTCAGATGGTGTGACATAAAACACGCCACCACTGGACTGTGTTCTGTGAAGCAGCAAATCATGCTTCTCTATCGGGCGCTCTGACGGATGAGTCTGGGTTTGGTAAATGCCAGTAAAATATTACTTTCCTGACTGCACTGTTTTCTTCTTCTTTTGGCTGTTCCCGTTAGGGGTAGCCTTTTCCCTCACACCAACCCTCTGCATGTCCTCTTTCACTACCTCCACGTTCTCTGTGGTCTTTCTCTCTTGGCACCCTATCATATGCTTTCTCAAGAGCCACAAAGACACAGTGCAACTCCTTCTGACCTTCTCTATACTTCTCCACCAACACTCTCAAAGCAAACATTGCATCTATTGTACTCTGTCTCGGCATCAAGCCATACTGCTGCTTACTGATGGTCATTACCTCTCTTCTTAACCTAGCTTCAACAGCCCTTTCCCATATCTTCAAGGTATGGCTCATCAACTTGATTCCTTTGTAGTTACTGCAGTTCTGCACATCACCCTTATTCTTGAAGATCGGTACCAGTGCACTTCTTCTCCATTCCTCATTCATTCTCTCATTCGCCATACCTTGACAGGTATGTCATCTGGACCAACTGCCTTTCCACTATTCAAAGCTGCCCTCACTTATTTCTTACTAATACTCTGCACTTCCTGATTCACTATCTTCCCTCCATTTGACATCCTCTCCTATTTTCCTCATTCATCAGCTCCTCATGTACTTCCATCTTCTCAACATACTCTCTTCACTCATTAGTACATTTCCAATTCAATCCTTAATTGCCCTACTCTGCTACACATCTTGTCCAGCTCTGTCTCTCTGTCTCACCAATCGATACAATTCCTTCTCTCCCTCCTTAGTGTCTAGCCCCTTATACAACTTGCTATAATTTTTTTTCCTTTGCCTTTGCCACTTCTCTCTTTTCTGTGGGCCTAGACTCCCTGTACTCCTGTCTGCTTTCTTTATCTCCCTGACTATCCCACTATTTTTTGCCAGTCTCTTCCTTTGAATACTTTCCTGTACTGTACTTCCTCATTCCACCACCAAGTCTCCTTGTCTTCTTTCCTCTGGCCAGAGAACACACCAAATACCTCCTTGGCCATTTCCTTCACCACCTCAGCTGCACTTTCCCAGTCATCTGTTCATTTGTTGCTACCACCCAGAGCCTGTCTCAATTTCTCCCTGAATTCTGCACAACATTCTTACCTCCTTAACTTCCACCATTTAATCCTTGGCTCTGCATTCACTTGCTTCCTCTTCTCGTTTTCCAGAGTCACCCTACCAACCACCATCTGACGCTGCCTAGCTACATTTTCCCTTGTAACCACCTTGCAGTCTCCTACCTCTTTCAGGTTGCACCTCCTGTATAAGATGTAGTCCTCCTATGTGCACCTTCCTCCACTCTTATAGGTCACTCTATGTCCCTCCCTCACCACAGCCATTTCCATCCTTTTTGCAAAATTTACTGCCATCTGTCCCTCCTCATTTCTTTCCTTAACACCATACCTACCCAACACCTCCTCATCCACTCTGTTCCCTTCACCTACATGTCCATTGAAATCCACCTCCAATATTCCTGGTCTTGCTTCACTTCCACCTGGTCTCTTGCACACACAATATATCTACCATCCTTCTCCCCATCAAATCAGCCAGCTCTCTCCCTTTACCAGTCAAAGTCCCTACATTTAAAGTACCTATTTTCACTTCCACCCTCCTACCTTTCCTGCCTCCTAACACGCATTCCCTCTCTCCCCCTCCTTTATCTTTGGCCAGCAGTAACATAGTTTCCACCGGCACCCTGTTGGCTAACAGCACCAGAGGCAGTCGTTGTTAACCTGGGTCGTGACCAATCTGGTATGGAAGTCATATTATGAATCTGCATATTTGATTTGGCAAAGATTTTATGCCAAATGCCCTTCCTGATGCAACTCTCCCCTTTTATCTGGGGTTGGGACTCCTGTGGCTAGGTCACTTTCCTGACTGCACTGTGCAAGCTGTAAATTTTGATGGAATAGGGATGATCCTATGGGTTTGTCTTCCTGGGGTTGTCCTTGCCCCTTAGTTCCAGTGAAGGCAAATCATAATTCTTCAGCTTACCAAGACATTTCGGATAATACTATGATTTCACCTTTGTGGGAACAGTTTGGGGAATGTCTGTCTGTCTGTCGATCTACGCACACATAGACATATACACACTATAAGAACCCCACGGGAGTTTTATTCTGTTTACAATGAATGCTTTACAATGCACACTTTATTCCTTGTGTTGCCAAGTGATAACAGCACTACAATTCCAAGACTTTTTTAGCCCAGATCAGCAGTGCAATTGTTCATAGAGGTGAGGACCCAAGCATAGGGCACCAGAGGAAGATAAAATCCAAAATACCAAAACTCAAATGCACACAGTAAGGGTCAAATACAGGTAAGCAGAAAGTGAAGTTATTTGAGCATAAAACCTAAAGCAGTACAGAAATCCAAAAGGGGATCATGATAATAAAGAACAAAAACATAAAAAAATGCTTACTTCAGATGAGAACACAGGAAACTAACTGAAAAACTAAAAGACAGTCTTGCAACTAGTATATATGTACGGCTGAATACTAGGCAAAGACAAGAGGTAAAACTAACTGAAATACAGGAAGCTGGATGATTTTAACAATATCAAAATAGAACAAAAACTGAATTCAGATATATTGCCTGAACATAAAGCAAACCACCAAACCCCAAACCGCAACATGCGCCTAATGTCAGTTTGTTCATCCATTGCTTTAAGAGAATTATTCCTAATGAATTTGGTACACGACCATTTACTATTGATATTTATGACCTTTAGGGAATGAATGAGAATACTTTTGTTGACCTTTTCTATAGAATAAATGTAGCAAGAAAAAGACAGTTGGTGGCAAATGTCCACTTGAACTCAAATATTAAAATGTAATAGGTGTGAAAAGGTCACACGATAACATTATTTTTGACAGACATGAACATATAAATAAATGTTCAGCATTTATGAACTGGATCTTGGTCACACTTGAAGACAAACAAATAAAGAATAAACTCAAATCTATGTAATCTATTACAATATGTATGGAATGCCTTCTATTTAAATTAGTCTTTCAGGTTTTGCTGAGGAGATTATTTATGCATTGTTGTTTGTGTATTCTGTGCTTCTCTTTTTGTGTGGGAATGTGAGTACCGACATCTATGAATGTACAGTTATTTATTTTTCACAAATGTTTGTGTGTATATATGTCTGTTTGTTTGTGTATAACTCAAAAACTTATTAATAGATTTTTAGGAAATTTTTTGGAGGGGTGGTTTGTGATGCAAGTAAGAAAACATTAAATTTTAGGAGTGATCCAAAAAACATTCGAAATCGAGAAATTAAAAAAAAATTTCTTTTGGTTTTTTTACCTTTCCAAATTTAAAGAAATTTGCTCTGTTAGTTACTATAATATTTGCATGAAAACTAATTACAAAATCTTCATATGATCTACCATGCTAACGTTTGGTCAACATGCAAGTAGTATTCCAGATCTCATAATGCATAATGATGAAATATATGGGGTTCATGCAAAATCCTTAATTGTGAGTTTGCAACTGCCATGAAATTGAATAACTTTCAAACTAACAATGTCAAAGAATCACATTGTCAGGATAAAATGATAATGGTACTAATTTTTCAGGTGTAATGTTATCATGGGAGATTCTTTGGCATTGGTGGAGGTTTGCACTCTCCAAGTGGTTCTAGCTGTGGATGTGAATTTACATTTCGTGTGCATGCCTCTGTGAAAAAAGCTGCTTTACTTAATTTTTTATTCATAAATGGACTAACTAACTCATTAGTTGTAACCACTAACAGACAGCAATCACCTCACCACAGACTTGTACTGCAAGGAGGAAAACATCACGGTAACATCACAGGGTGGAGTCATCCACAGCCCACGCTACCCCAACGCTTACCCTCGCAATCTGCTGTTGTCATGGAAACTGCTGTCACCACCAGGGAGCCGTATACACCTGGAGTTTGATGGGCACTTTGGACTGGAAGAGGCTGAGAATGGAGTGTGCAGGTAAAAATTATCATTCAGAAATTAGAGTAGAAGCAATAGAGATGTAAAGAGGTTACATAAAATGCATTTAGAGAAAAGAAGACAAGAGGAGAGAAATGCAATAGCAGAGTAGAGGAAACAATGATTAAGGCACTGAACAAAAAGAAGAAGGAGCACTGACAAATTCTGAGCAGCTGTAAAGGAGAAAAGTGAGTTTAAAGGAACAGTGATTTAGGAAGCTGAGTAGGAGATAAATTGATTGAGAAAACATTTCAGAGTGACAGAGAGAACAGGAAGAGTTTATTGTCTGACAGCTCCGAGTTAGAAGGAGAATAATAGCATCAGTAAAATATGTAAGAATTATTTGATAATGTATTCACACTAGATTCACAATAAATTGGGATTTAAAGGAACTGAGAGAAAGTAATATTAAAAGGTATAAAGGTGGTGGAGGAGAGATGGATAGCTGAAGTTTGCTTTCTTGGCAAGAAGTATAAGAAGTTTGTCCTTGAGGGCTGCAGGGAGAAAATAGACTTTTTAATCCCCATATGCAACTCAGCTGTCTTTGTAAGCACTTTCCTGAAAAGACAAGGGGGAGCAGTGAGGGTGGAAAAGGGGGAGGAAACAATTGGAAAGGCTGTACGAAAGAGAGAGAGCTTTGTCCAGTTTTTCAAATCTTGTTTGTCACATTGACTGCATGTGTGTTTTTGTGGGCTTACTGTCAAGTACATCACAAGCCCCTCTCACCACTGGAGGTTTGAATCAGGAAGGGCATCCGGCATAAAACCTTTGCCAAATTACTGATGCTGATTAATCCACTGTGGTGACCCCTTGGGGAAAATACAAGTCATCAGTCGAAGGTGCATGTTTTTATTGGAAATCACTTTGGTGTGATGGTTTGCTGGTTAAACATTTGTATCACAGGTCTGATTACTTAAAATGCATCCTGATCCTTAAACTTACCAAAACCATTACTGTGAAATGGCTAAACGTGAACTGTGTGATTATTGTTTGACTGCTAGAATTGTTATTGTTGGCATGCTGCTGTTCTAGCAAAAACTGAGCATCAAGCCTCTGCCTGGCATTACAAATTACAGAACCATTGTTACCTGGAATCTGTATAGTATGATCATATCAATATCAGTGTGAAATTTATACTTTATATTTTTGCTTGTTTCTACAAACAGATATTTCATTTGACTGTTAAAGATTCTTCCTTCTATTACCGAAAACTCTTCTCTCTTTGGTGTGTGCATTTCTTGAATTCAGAAATATATAAAGGAAAAGTCACATTTTTATTCTTATTTGGTGCATACATCTTTAGGCATACACATTGATAAAAAATTAGTTTGACTTTTACAGTACCTTTAAAATATTAATTGATAAATAAAAAATATTTTTTTCACAATTTCATCAATTATTATGCATATATATTTGTTTGTTTGTTACTTTAGGGCACTAATGCAAGTCTTTTTGAAAACCAACATTCTTCATTCATTCATTCATTCTTGGATCACAAACTCAGCTTCACAGACATTCTTTACCAAAGCAGTTTATTTGAAAGGAGAATGTAATTTTCTGTTTAATTTGTGCCATATATTAGACAATCTTAACCAAAAGAAAAACTAAATTAGAAAAAATGAATCTTCTATTTTATAACTAGTAAATTTAAAGATAATGTTTTATCTTAACCCTAGAACATGACATAAAGTGCTTTAGGATTCTTCTGTAAACCATTTTATGTAAAGCAGTCATGTAGTGCATATGTCTTCTTCTTTCTTTCTTTCTTTCTCTCTTTTGGCTGCTCCCTCTGGGGGTTGCCACAGTGGATCACCTGCCTCCATCTCATCCTATCCCTTGCAACTTCTTTCCTTACACCAACCCTATGCATATCCTCCTTTACCACATTCATGAACCTTCTCTGTGGTCTTCCCCTTTTCCTCCTTCCTTGCAGCTTCATTTTCAACATCCTTTGTCCAATATGTCCACTATCCTCCTCTGGACGTGTACAAACCATCTCAGTCCTGGCCCTCTGTCTCCAAACTTCTCAACATGAGCTGAAAATCTCATAATCTTCAGTTCTACCACTTTAAGCTCTGTCTACTGTCTATTTGTCAGTGCCACTATCTCCAAACCATACATCATTACAAGTCTCACTACCATCTTGTAAACCTTCCCTTTCATTCTTGCTGCTATCCTTCTGTCACAAAGCACCTCTGACAATTGTCTCCACCCACTCCACACTGCCTGAACTCTCTTCTTCACCTCTTTTGTGCATTGTCTGTTGCTTTGGATGGCTGATCTCAGGTATTTAAACTCATCCACCTTCACTACTGCTATTCCTTGCGTCTTCACCATTCCACCTGCTTCCCTCTCATTTAAGCACATGTCTTGCTTCTATTGACTTTCATTCCTCTTCTCTCCAGTACACCCCTCCAGGCTTGCTTCCATCTCCTCCCTACTCTCACTACAGGTCACAATGTCGTCTGCGAACATCAAAGTCAACGGAGACTTCTGCATGTCCTGCACCACCTTCACATTCTTCTCTGCCACCCTTAACTTATACCACAATTCCTTCCTTGGCACTGTATCTGTAGCTTAACTAGTCTAGCTGTATCTGTATCGTATATGTTTTCTCAAGTTCCACAAAGGCACACTGCATCTCCTTTTGACTATTCATTTACTTCTCCACCTCTACCTCTAAAAGCAAACATTGCATCTGTTGTACTCTTTCTCAGCATGAAGCCATACTCCTGCTTGCTGATTTCCACCTCTCTTCTTAACCTAGCTTCAACAACCATTTCCCATATCCTCATGGTATGACTCATCAACTTCAGTCCACTATAGTTGCTACAGCTCTGCACCAGTGCACTTCTTCTGCATTCCTCAGACATTCTCTCATTCTCCAAGATTGTCTTACAACAATCTGGTTAAAAAGTCCACTGCCCTCTCTTCACTGCCCTCACCTTTCCACTATGATTACAAGTCACAGTAAGACTTCTCCTTTGCCTTTGCCACTTCTCTTTTTACTGTGGGCCTAGACTCCCTGTACTAATGTCTACTTTCTTTATCGCCCTTATTATCCCACTATTTTTTGCCAGTCTCTTCCTTTGAATACTTTCATGTACTGTACTTCCTCATTCCACCACCAAGTCTCCTTGTCTTCTTTCCCCTGGCCAGAGGACACACCAAATACCTTCTGAGCCATTTTCCTCACCACCTCAGATGCACTTTCCCAGTCATCTGGTAACTTGTTGCTACCACCCAGGGCCTGTCTCAACTCCTCCTTGAAATCTGCACAACATTCTTTCCTCTTCAACTTCCACCATTTAATTCTTCACTCTGCCTTCACTTGCTTCCTCTTCTTGCTTTCCAGAGTCACTCTATCGACCACCATCTGACGCTGCCTAGCTTCATTCTCCCCAGACACCACCTTGCAGTCTCCTACCTCTTTTGGGGTGCACTCCTGTATAAGATATAGTTCACCTGTGTGCACCTTCCTCCACTCATATAGTTGGTTAACGGCACTGTAAATGGCCATTGTTAACCTGGGTCACACCTAATCCGGTATGGAATTCATATTATGAATATTCCTGTATGAGTTGGCAAAGATTTTATGCTGGATGCCTTTCCTGATGCAACCCTCCCCATTTACCCAGGCTTGGGACCAGCACTAGGTGTACACTTGCTTTTGCTATTATATTGTAGCTTTGGCTATATTTCTTTTTGGCTATTATAATGCTGTACCCTAACTGTAAATATGATATGTCTAGACACTCATTTATTTTGCACACATTCTGCAAAGCTATAAACACAAGTGGAGCTGCTATAAATCAGCCAAAATTTAACCTGGTTAACTGAAATGTTGAGAGTAATCATACTCATCATTGCACAAGTAAACACCAGAAGATTATGAATAAAAAATTTTAAATTCTAATTCTCTGATGAATTATATCTGCTTTTTAGGCAATTACAAATTTTCTTTTGTTTCGTCAGAACTTAAAAAGAATATTTTTTAGTTTCTTTATACTACAAAAAAATTTATACTACAAAAAAATCTAAATACATAATTCCTCTTTAGAATTTTGTTTTTCTTCATGTACCATTTTAACCCTCCATTTTTTCTTTCTTACTATGTACTGATCTGCTTCTCTGCTGCTTTGTTTTGCACACACCAGGTTTGACTTTGTTGAAGTGGAGGACAAATCTGAGACTAGCACTATAATTTGGGGTCGGTGGTGTGGACAGAAGGCACCACCTAGTCTCAACTCCAAAACCAACTCACTCAGAGTCACCTTCAAGTCTGATGATTACTTTGTTGCAAAGCCAGGATTTAAAGTCTACTACTCACTGCTGGTAAGAGATGTACAGTGTGTCACACACACACACACACAAACACACACACACACACACAAATTATGGGCTGTTATTTGAAACACAACATAAAGTTCTGTACTTGTCATTAAAGAAAAAGGCACGAGATGATGAAGGAAATAAAAAAAAAGATAAGAGAGGCAGGGGGAATGGCAAGAAGGAGGATCTTGTAGCACTGTCAGTAAACTGCCAACATGTATCAGCCAACTGCTCTTTTCGCTCATGTCCATTCAACAAAAGAGGAGAGATGAAGGGATAGGGAAGTAGGGCAGGACATAGGAAGAGAGGACAAGAACATGTTCTCTTAGAGGTTGTCAAACGAATTGATAAGGAGATTAGCTTTGTCGTCCTGTCAGAAAGAGGACAGAGGAAAGAGAAGGACTCTGATATGAAATGTTCACCCACACTATTATCAGAGGGGAAAGGGGAAGAGAAAGAGCAGTGGAGCGACACACAGACATTTAAAGATGTTCTGTGAGTTCCTCCTTTGTGACGGAGAGGGGAAGAGAAACAGCATCATAGACAGGGTTGAACTGGTGGCACTGCTTATTATCTGAGAAAAAAGAAGAAAAAGAATAAAGAAAAAGAAGAAGAAAAAGTGGTGTGAGCGCAGATGAAATAAAGGCCAAGACAGGCAGAGAGAGAAAGAGAGATACTGTACTTACTGATGATCCCTTTCATAATATGAGTTTTTTTTATTACATTTAATATGCCTGATATTAAAATATTTACCCCAGCTGTCATTACAGTTTGTATTCGCCTTAAACTGTACCAGTTGTTAAAGCTAAATTAGCCCTTAACTACCTTAACCGAAGCTACTAGATAGGAATGTCGTTCAACCTAATGTAATGACAATAAAGTAAAAGCACCTCATAATAGAGCACTTGCTTAAATGTACCTACTTACTTTCTACCACTGCTCTCTTATCTTTCCCTCACAGACTCTCATTGCCTTTCAGTGCCATCCCTCCCTCCTCAGTCTTTGTTATTTCTCCTCTGGTCAAATTATCACCCCTCTGTACATTTAAAACAGAATCCAACTCTCGAGGCTTATCTCATTTAATCAGTTTTAACCATATTTCAAAGAGCTCCCATGTTTGAGTGTGTGTTTGTCTCTTTCCGTCTTTCATGCACATATACACATACATAAACACAACTTCCCTCCAGCTAGACTGGAGCTTTGTGTGTGGCTTAATTTAGCAGGTCTAATTTGTTCTCTCCAGACCTGTCGAACAGATAAGAAGGAGGAGGAGAAGAGGCAGAGAGAGGAAAGGAGGAAGAGAGAGGCAGGCAGAGAAAGAGGAGAAGCAGCATTGGAAGGAGAGAACAGGTGTCTGAGATGGTATCAGCATGTCAGCTAATGACTAAAACAACCTGAACTGAGAGAGACAAAGAGAGAGAGAGACTCTTGTGAGGAAGTAAGTTGTGTGAAGTGGACTAAGGTGGGCTAGATGAAAGAAAAAACTATAAGGGATAGTGAAACAGTCAGTATAATAGAGGAAGGATAGAGCAGTGTCATACAAAAGTAAGCAAACAGAAAAAAAGAGACCAAAAACACACTTTTTTACCATATAACCCTTGCCATATTTCATATCTACACGCAGTCTTTCCTCTGCATCTTCTTCTTCTTTTGGCTTCTCCCTTTAGGTGTAACCACAGTGGATTTCTGTCTATCTGAAAAAAGTCTTCATGGGTCCTGTGGTTTTGAGTGTCTTACATGCAGGGCATCAATTTTAGCGGGAGCTGAATGTAAGCAGAGCACCAGCAGCTTCAATCCGCCATGTGTGTCTGCAGCGGAGGAGTTCAGGAAGAATACCGAGCCATAGGTCATCTGCCTAGATACACTTTATGCAGCATTTATGGGGATATAGCAAGGGTAAAACACACATCATTATGCCACCTGTGATTACAATAAGGATAAAAATGGGAAAATTTCTGTTTCCCGTAAGACATTTGTAGAACACTGGGGAATTGATTTGTTTGTTTATTTAGTTATTGCTTAAATCTAGCTGGTCCAAATTATATTTAGTTCTACTATTTTTAGATATGGTATTGATCTATTGCTGCAACTTGGGTTAATATTCATTCAAGAAAATGTGTTTGTTTTTTTTTACGGAAAATGAAAAACTATAAACTGTGACATGCAGAACAAAATAGCATGTCGCTGTTCATAACGAGCCTATGTGGGTGCTTATTAATTGGATGAACATTATTTTAATTCTTTAAACTACTTTTTGAATGTTGATTTGAACCTTCAATATGTCAACCACTGATCTAAATGAGATAATAGTGGAAAAAATTACGAGACCTAGTCTGTTCAGTGGAGATATTTATGTGGCTAATTGTAAACAAAAGTATCTGAAAATGTATCTGAACTCTTAGCTCGGTCAAATTCCAGTTTAGGAGTGTGTGTGCGTGTGTGTAATAATTTCAGAATATATCTGCTTTATCATCCAAAGAGAGAGTGAGAGAAAACCCTGTAGGCATCAGTGCAGTCAGAGGCCTAGCTCGTTATTCATGTCAGTCACTGCTTCCTTCTCAAATGCTGCTTTAAGCTGGTGTTATTCACTGCCTGCATTGCAGACTTGCATGAAGTAATGTGTGCATTTGATTGCATAAGGTAAACATTTTAGGAGTCATCTATTTACTATTTAGCCATCTAATCTGTCATCTATTTACTGTGAACTGAAGCAGTTCTAAGTTTATCTTTGTGAGAACTTCATTGATTTGTTTTCTTTTTTGTTTGTCTTGTTTTTTTGTGGTGGCTATTTCTAGTTAGTGCTGATACATCGGGTGCTGAAAATATGATTCAAGCTAGGTCCTAGAATCATGTGATTCATTCATATCTATGCTTTCATTCCTAAGTATTTTCCATTTCTCCTCTGGACAATTAATCATCCCTCTGTACGCTTAAAAAAGAATCAAGCTCCTCTAGAGCTCTATACTGATTGGACTTCTATAGAATCTACACTATATGAACAAATTACTGGATCACACTTCTTAATCATTGAATTCAAGTCCCATTCTCACAGGTTTATGAAATTAAGCTTCCAGCCATGCAGTCTGCCTTTGCAAACATTTGGGAAAGAAGGAGCTAGATAGTCCACGACTGACTGTAAGTGGTATTATTATAAAGCAGGAGCATTTAGAAACCACAGCAGCTCAGCCACAAAGTGGCAGACCAAGTTACAGAGTGGGATCACTGAGTGCTGAGGCGCATAGCGCACAAAACACCTTTGGAATCAACTAGAAGAGAGATTGCAAGCCAAATGCTCACATCCAACATCAATGTTTGTCCTCACAAATGCTCTTCTGGATGAATGGACAAAAATACACACAGACACACCAAAAATCTTGTAGAAAGCCTTCCCAAAAGAGTGGAAACTGTTACAACTGCAAATGGGGGACAACTTCATATTTATGCCTATGGATTTAGAATGAAGTGTCAGAAAAGCTCCTGTAGGTGTAATGTGAAAGTGACCCAATACTTTTGACCATATAGTGTATGAAGTCTGAGCCTTGATTATCCCTGGATTATGGGTATCAGAGGGTCCCAGTGGATTGCTTTACCAAGTAAAAAAATTCAAGTAAAGATGAGAGCGGTTCTGCACATTGTTAACTTCATTCAAGCCAGAGGCCTGAGCCATCATTACTAACAAATATATTACGTATGGGTAACATAGAAGCCAGATGGTAAAGCTGTAGAGCTCTGCCTATGTATTTATTTTCTGTGCAACATTAGCTTTGGTGATAAAGCAATAGACTTACTGAATGTGGAAAATATGAGACATATTGTTGAAATTACACTTATTTTTTTGAGACTTCTCAGCACAAGACATCATCAGTTTTTCATATAAACCATTGTAAGAAGTATTTTGCTGGTCCCTAACCATTTGAGTTCTAATTAGGCTTTCTGTGGCCCATGACCCAAAAGACTTTTAAACCTATGATCTCAATAGAATCAAAATGTATCACAATTTGAATTATGAATTATTTTAATTATTTGTTTAATTGGTTTGTTTTTTTATATTTTGACATGTGCATATGAGCTTCTTTTCTACAAACTCCATTGCCAGACTCAATGTAAAACATTCCTTGTTTAATGTCAGTTACCAAGAGAAAATATTAAAACTGATAAATTTAAGTAAATAAATACAGATTAATCAAAGAAGTGTAACAGTAAACAATAAGAAAAATATATGTGCTACATGAGCCAAAGTATTTTCAAGTGTATAACCTGAGGATTAGTTCAGAACTTAGACATAGATGAGAAAGCATAAAATGTGACTAGTGTGATTTAACTTCTAACTTAAATGTCCTCTGGCTGTGAGCAAGATAACTGCATGTGCAGGCTAAAAGTCAACAGAAAAATGCTCTCTCTCTTCTCACCATCTACTTCTTACTTAATCCTCAGCTGCTCCACTGTCCGGCTGTACAAAATGGAGGTTGAAAAGGGCAGCTCCCTGATGTCCCTACAGTAGACTGCTACTGTAAATAACAATCTATTCCCTCAGCACCACTGAATATTGCATATGGTGTTGTTTGAAATATGAAATGTTGCTTCAGTAATAAATCTTGCCTTATAACTGGAAAATTCCAAAGTAGTTTTACCTACAAAATCAGCTGACTTTTACTTGCTCTTCTTGGTTTTGTTACAGGATATTTACAGTGAACTTTATGTAGACCTGCTGTTGTCTTGCAGATGCAAAAATAGTACATGCTGGCAACTTCTAATACAACCTCTATCAGTTTATCTGTAGATTATGACCTGGCTCAGCTTTATATGAATCACCTGGTTCATTTAGGCCTGTGTAAATCTATCAAATCAAAGTGTGGTGAAAAACAAAGCAGGATTTCGTACTAGAGGATGTGATTTTAGCATGATTTCAACATTTGTATGATTGTAGCATCTATCCATCCAACCATTTTCTTACTGTCCAATTCTATAATCTACTATTTATGGGGGAACTGGAGACTATCCCTACTGTCACTCAGCAAGGGGTTCGGTGTACCTGCACAGGTCATGATTGTAGCTATGAAATGGTGATGAATAACAGTACTGGCCTTTTCAAAATGTATCATAATTATGGCAGTGAGAGGATCACACATAAAAAATACCAAATAAATAAACAAGAAAGCATTCTGCAGCATTACTTGCTATTATTCACCAGTTAATGCCTAGAGATAAAGTATTTTTCATCTGTGACTTAGACCTTGAGTTGAAAAATTCAGTTTTTCATCTATTTTTTACTGAGTTATATTCTCAGTACATTTGCAAATCAAATTTCCATTTGACAAGAACTCGTTTTAAAACATTATTGTCTTCATCCATATCCTGTAAAGAGTCAGGTTTCTTTATTCAATCCTTTTAAATAGTCCAGATGTGCTTGACATGAAGCCTGTGATCTTAAAAGGAAACAGGACTAGGCGTCTGTAAACATGCATTTACTCACAAATAGATACACACACAGGCATGTTTTGATTACTTCAAAGGACATTACACTGACTTATATTCATTACTGTTGACTTTCCCTATCTAAAAGCATCACTTGCCTATCTCTAAACCAAATCTTAAGCTAAACTTTGCCCTTTCATAACCTTGGAATGGGTCCTTACATGAAAATTGAAGAGTTTAAAATCCTCATAACATGAGTAATACAAGTACACACACACACACACACACACACACACATGCTCTTACAGGAAACCTTCTGACCTCATTCGCAGCTGGTTTGGGTGTGCAGTTATTTATATGAGCACTTTTATCCAAAGGCCACATGTAAGAATGTGCTAAACAAAAACTTTTGCACTCTGACTGACTTTGATGTCAAATCTATTACCTTCACACACGAAGACAAAGTGAGGACGCTGTGTCTTTGAAGCACAATTCAGACAGATTTACTGTTCCACATTGACCGGAGATGGTATTTAAGACTCTTCAAGGAGAGGGATTCGATAGCTGGTGAGATTTTATGTGTGTAAAGAGTGAGACATTTTATGTGTGTCTGTGTGAAACTGAAAGGCCAAATAAGACAAAGAATGTGTGAATTCACACCAAAAAAATGCTTTGACCAGAGATTTCTTTCTCAGACAGATGCACATACGCATATACAAAGGCATGCTGTGACCGGCTTCATTGCAAATTCTTTCAGGATTTTGCTGACACACTGACAGTTTATCAGCTAGACAGGCAGACACCTGAATATCTTGGAAAACATGTGAACGCTCCACCCCGTATCCTGCAAGTTGACTTAAAGGGCAGCCACTTGAAAAGTAAAAATGCAGTAGCATTGAATTGATGAATGGAAGCATTTACCTTTAGCAGGTCAAGTTTCCATCCTGTCTGATCATTGCAATCCTCTCCTAGCCTTTACTAAGGGTTTTATTTTTCTTACCTCAATCATCACTTATAATAACTGTACTCTGGTTGATTTGTGTAGCTTTTAGGAATAACACACTTTGAGAAGTTGCAGAAATAAGTGTAGTATGACTGTGATGTCTGTGAGATTTAAGAAAAAGGTCTCTTAGGTGGCATTACCACTCAAGTGAAATCCACACAAGCTGTGTTTATAGATCAGCCGTCCACCCCATGGAACAGATACACTTGTATTTTTTCACACATCAAACCATGCAATAGATGTGTATGCTGGGAAAGGTCACAAAGGAGGAAGCAGTGATTTGGTGGACTTACAATATTTGACCTTGCTAATATGGTTTACATTCTTTAAGCATTTAATTAAATCTGCTTTTACTTGTCATCGCATCTTAACTTAACAGTGCTCATTTGTTCTAGTTATCTATCCATATTTCATCAGAGATTTCTGCATTATCAGCTACCTATTATGTTAACCAGATCAATCATATCTTATCCATGTAGCCTATGCGTGCAGACGTTTAAGCTTGAATTCAGCCATAATAAGTAACTAGTAACATCAGTTATTTCTGTTTTCCATTTCTGCAGTATGACTCTCCTCTGCCTGCATCCAACACCAACTGGGAAGCTGTCACCCTGCCCATGTTGGTAAGCCATGCAAATGCCATGCACAAACTGTCTTTAAAAGAGATCATGTTTGTGTGTGTGTAATTTTTTTTTTTTTTTTACAGAGCTATGGTCTATGGTC
>VUQH01042913.1:0-21225 GCA_015106775.1 Etroplus canarensis | reverse complement strand
GTTTTTGGAGCGCCCCCCCCCCCCCCAAGATATTTCACAGTCTCATGTAAGTGGTATTATTGGAATGTTGAAGTGTTTAGGATCCACAGCAACTCAGCCACCAAGTGGCAGACTGTGTAAAGTTACAGATCAGGGTCACTAAGTGCTAAGAGGCATAGTGCGTAAAAATCGCTATCACTCTGCTGAATCAAGGACTGCAGAGTTCCACACCTCCTGTGGCATTAAAAGCAGCACAAAAACTATGCACCAGAAGCTTAATGGCTTGGGGTTCCATGACTGAGCAGCAGGAAACAAAATGTTAAGCGTCAGGTGGAGTGGAAAAAGCATGCTGTCACTGGACTTTGGAGCAGTGGAAACATGTTCTGTGGTGTGACAAACCAAGCCTCTCTATTTTTGTCTGGGTTTGGTGAATGCTAAGGGAATGTTACCTGGAATACTGCATTGTGCCAACTGTAAGGATTAGTGGAGGAGTGATAATGCTGTGGGATTGTTTTTCTTGGGTTGGCCCGGGCCCCTTAGCTCTAGTTCAGGGAAATCTTAATGTTTCAGCTTACCAAGACATGCTGGACAATTTTATGCTTCCAACTATATGGGAAAAGTTTGGTGAAGACACTTTTCTCTTCCTGCATGACTGTGCTCAGTGCACAAAGCGAGGTCCATAAAGGCATGGGTGGATGAGTTTGGTATAGAAGAACTTGACTGGCCCACACAGAGCCCTGACCTCAACCCTATCCAGCAACCTTTGGGATGAACATGAATGGCGAATGTGAGCCAGGTCCTCTCATCCAACATCAGTGTCTGACCTCATAAATGCTCTTCTGGATGAATGGACAAAAATTTCCACAGACATACTCAAAAATGTTGTATAAAGCTTTCCCAGAAGAGTTGAAGCTGTTACAGCTGCAAATGAGGGCCCAGCAAGTGAAAAAGATCAATGTCATTGCCATAGGCTGGAGCGGGGAGATGGCTAGCTTAGCTTAGCCTACATAATAAAGGGACACCTACTTTTGAAGATAGTAAAGCATATCAACAGACTTATGAATAACTTATTACTTATTGACTTTTAGAGGTACAGGTAAACATAATTTATTATATTTGTACAGGCATGTATTAGCTTTTTTTTGTGCTAGCCTAAACTAAGCAGTTGCTGACTTTTAATCTTAATTATTCCTTTAACAGAAAATAACAGAACATTTAAAAGTCATAAAAATGTGTGTGCTCAAGGATGAAATGGGGGAAATTGATAAACTGCCAAAAAAAAAAGTTCTGGCTCTGTCTGTCTTTGAGGTAACGAATATCTAAATGACGTTCAATGTGCAGTCAAGAGTTGACCTTTAGTGTTGGGTTGACAGTCTCTCCAGCCTCTGTGACCGGAAATGTTCTTAGTGAATTAACCCTGAGTGACCATTAGCTTAAGATCGGACCTGCTAAATCGGATACAGGAAGGCCATGTGGCTTTCACTGGCTTTTTACAGAAGATAAAGCTTAGCCCTAAAGGCTGCTGAAACAAAAAGGAAATCCCTTAATAAACTTTAGAAGGATACTTTACAGGTATCACAGGGGACAAGACCTATAGAAAGACATACAATGGCAGATTTTAAAAAACTATACTGCTTGGTGAATTGTCAGGCACCACTGATTCTCTGCAACTCCTGTCTCATTTCTATTGCAACAGGACACCATTAGCCAAATGGATACCGAGCTGAGGAACCTGAAGGGTGAGATGGCCCAGCACCTCAGAGACTATCAAGACCTGCTCAATGTCAAGATGGCCCTGGACATAGAGATAGCTGCTTACAGGTGCTGAGTGGTTTCAAGAAAATGTAGCATTTTCTGTTAGCTGAAAGAGCAAACCACCCATGTAATCATTAAAAGTATTCATTTAGGTCAAAGACCCCCTCTGGCTATGCTTTAAGAAGAAAATATATACTTTTTAAAATATTACTGTCTTAATTTCTTATAAAGTTCAGTTAGACAGTCTTCACATTACATCTACTTCTTCTATCGCATTAAAAATTTAATTATGAATACATGAATTTTTCTTCCAACAATCCAATCACTTTATGTACACTGGAGGCTTTGGGTTTCTACAGTTAGGTCCATAAGTTTTGGGACCATGACACAGCTTTTATAAAGTGAACTTGAGATGCTCTGCCAGGCATATACCGCCCTTCACTTTCCTCTTATCAGCAGTCACATCAATAAACACTGGCAGCCACACATGCCTGTGCCATAACATTGCCTCCACCATGCTTGACAGATGATGTGGCACGCTTCGGATCATGAGCTGTTCCTTCTCCATGCTTTTCTCTTCCTATCATTCTGGTACAAGTTCATCTTGGTTTCGTCTATCCAAATAATTAGGTTTCAGGACAGAGCAGGCTCAAGTTTTCTGGAAAAATCTATTTGGACTTCCCTTTGAGTGTAACTAGTGGTTTGTACATTGTTGTAAACCATCTGTATTTACATTCATGAACAAATTTATTGATTTTAGACACTGAGAATGATACACCTACCTCCCTGAGAGTGTTCTTGCCTTGGCTAGATGTTGTGAAACAGTTTTTCTTGACCAAGGAAAGAATTCCGCGATCATCCACTTTAGTTGTCTTCCACTGTCTTCCAGGTATTTTGGTGTTGCTGAGCTGGTCAGTGTATTCCTTCTTTTTATGAGTTTTCCAGAATTTTGTTTTATCCACTCCTAAAGTGTTTGCTGTTCAGTGCTTGTAACTCCCGATCTTTCATCTGCTTAGTTTGTCATGGAATAACGAGTGAACAAGCCTCACCTGGTCATGAAGCTGCTTGTCAGTTAATTGTCCCATTACTTTTGAGCCTCTGAAAATGGGATAAAAATAGCTGTAATTCCTGCAGGTTAATACAGTTCTTTTGTCAGACCCCTTGAGTTAAAGCTCAAAGTCTGCACTTTGATCATATTTTGACTCATTTAAAATCCAATGTGTCATTATCCCAAAATGTGTTAGATTCACGTTTTAAAAAGAGGTTAAATTAAGCATTAAAAATGCTTCCTCCTTAAATAACTTAACTAACAAGAAGCAAATCATGTTTAAATGGAGGCCATACCAGTTGGAAGCCTAAAAATAAGATGTAAGTGTGTTAACCTTTTGTTAATGTTCTCTCATATTTTTTGAAGAAGAAACAGGCCATCTCTTGACAAACACTTTTTCTACACGTGTGACATTTGTTTCATTTGATCTTGTAAGGAAACTGCTGGAGGGGGAGGAGACTCACTTTAACTCAGGGATGTCATTCAGCTACAGCTACCAACCTCGAACCTCATCTGGCTCCTCCAGGAGGGAGAAAGAAGGAGCCACGAAGGAAAGCTTCAAGGACATCAGCGAGGATAAAGATGAGGCAGACATCAACTCCAACAACTGAAGACGGAAATCTGACAGCATAGTAGTAGAGAGCTAAACAAATGTTGTGGAGGTAGAATTGACAGTCTGTATTTTCAGTGATAGTTAATATATTGTATTTGAAAGGTTTTTGTTGGCCTGAGTAATTGAGCCATCCGCTTTTCTTCAGTCTAGGCTGTTCTGCATGTCTCCAGAGTGGGTGGACATTTTACAAATGCTAAACCACAGTAAACTTTAGACCACTTATGTAATGTTAATGGGAAACCTTTCAATTTGCTACTATTCGATACGAAATTGAACACTGCTTTGATAGATTTGATGTCATTAGTAAAAGACACTGAAAGTTAACATAATTCCACTCTTCTGCTCTGCTGTAAGTTTTATTGCAATTTTGACATGGAGTGCATGTCTTTTCTGAGACAGTAATCACATTTGGTGCTCTATGCTGGACAACCCAAACCTACCAAACATGGCATTTATTATTTACACACATCAGTATCTACATCTGTAAGGAAACCACGTACTGTCTCAATTACTGTGGATACCAAATAAAACTGCAAGACTGACAAACTTTGTGTGCTTTATTATAAGCCAGTGTATTCACACTGACAGGATGATTCGTGTCCTTCAAGCTTGGGTTCTCTAACAGAGGCCTGGGAGCTTGAGGTAGCTTAGCTGTTCCTAGGACTGCGCTCTTCTGGACAGAGGTCTTGGTTGTGGTTTCTGGAATCTGCTGCAGCCCATTATTAACATATTTTGCTACTGTGATTGAAAACATTGTATATACCAGGTCAATAATGTATTTAGTATTTGCTGTATTTTCAACTGAAATGTATAACTATCATTTTGATCAGATTTTGGTTATATTTTTGGGGTGATGTGTTCAAATTGTTGATGTGTCTAGTTTTAATTCTTTCCCAGTTTGGGGGTCACTGTCCCAAGTATGGTTCCTTTCATGGCAAAAATCTTATTTTCCATAAGAACATACTCGAGCTTGGAGATCATTCAATTTCTTTATTTCACATGCATATGGAGAACGTTCACTGGCAATACAAGAGTGTACAGGAAGGCTCTGAAGCCTGTCCCTTTGCTCTTTATATCGTCCCGAGGGTAACTTGAAACCGTCTCCTCACGTGACCCTTACTTAAACATCTCTATACTATGGGCTCCCTCTGGAAAGTGTCTGTGTCCCGCTGTATGAGACATCCTGGTGGTTTATTACCTTGAGTGACAAAAAAAACATAAGCAGTACTCCCTTTGTGAAAGGAGAGCAAGTTCTTGAGCTAAGGACGCCCAATTTTATGACCTTCCCAAAAAAAGGGTACCGTAAACTAACTTATCTGAACATCTCACTGAAAACCCCATCTTCAGTGACCCACCCCCTGCACCAGGCCCTACCAGACGCAGGGAAAAGGTCATACTGAGTTCAATGCATTTGCACAGAAAACAAGAATCTTACTACTGAACATACAAAAATTATACTATTCTTATATTAAATATCAAGACTACAAAATTTTCCATTACATTCCCCGATCGGGAACCGAATCCAGGCTGTGGCGGTAAGAGCATGGAATCCTAACCACCATATACGTGCTGGCCACTTTATTAGGTATACAAATATCTAACTAGCCAATCATATGGCAGCAGCTCAGTGCATTTAGACATGTAGACATGGTCAAGAAGACCTGTTGAACAGAATGGGGAAGAAAGTCCATTTATGTGTCTTTGAATGTGGTGTGGTTGTTAGTGCCAGATGGGCTGGTCGGAGTATTTCACAAACTGCTGATCTACTGGGATTTTCCTGCACAACTATCTCTGGGGTTTACAGAGAATGGTCAGAAAAAGAGAAGATATCCTGTGAGCTGCAGTTCTCTGGGTGAAAACGCTTTCTTGTTGGCAGAAGTAAGAGGAGAATGAACAGACTGCTTCAACCTGATAAGATGGCAACAGTTACTCAAATAACCACTTTACAACCAAGGTATGCAGAACACACATCAAACCTCAAAGCAGCTTGGCTACAGTAGCTGAAAACTACACTATGTGCCACTCCTGTCAGCTAAGAACAGGAACCTGAGGTTGGGTCAGCTGTGGCTCAAGAGGTAAAGGTCATCCTCTAACCAGAAGGTTGGTAGTTCCATCCCTGGTTCCTCCAATCTATGTGCTTAATATAAGTGTATGTGGGCGAGATGTTGAACCCCAGTGTAAGTAATGGGTAAAATGTGCTTGAAGGCATAGAATGAAACACTGTATTACTGTGTGTGAAATTTCAGGTGGGGACGCAAGCCCCTCTCACCATGGAGGGCTGCATCAGGAAGGGCATCCGGCGTAAAACTTCTGCCAAATTACCGATGCGGATTAATCTGCTGTGGCGACCCCTTGGCAGAGAATACAAGGGAGCAGCCAAAAGGTACATTGTGTGTGAATGAGGCTTGTAGTAAAAAGTGCTTTGAGTGCTCGGTTATACAAGTAGCAGTCCATTTACTAGTTCACACAGGCTCAACAAAATTGGGCAATAGAAGATTGGAAAAACATTGCCTGGTCTAATGAGTCTCAGTTCATGGTGTGACATTAAGATGGCAGGGTTGTAAACAACATTAAAGCATGCATCCATCCTACCTTGCATCAACAGCTGCTGCTGTTGATGGTGTAATGCTGTGGGGAATATTGCTCTGGCACACTTTGGGCCCCTTACTACCAACTGAGCATCATTTAAACGCAACAACCTATTGTTCCTGACCATGTCTGTCCACTTATGACCTCAGTTTACCCATCTTCTGATGGCTGCTTTCAGCATACGTCACAAAGTCCAAACCATCTGAAACCAGTTTCTTGAACATGGCAATGAGTTCACTGTACTGAAATGGCCTCTGTAGTCACCAGATCTCAACCCAACAGAGCACCTTTGGGATGCGAATGGAACAGTACATTTGCATCATGAATTTACAGCCAATAAATCTGAACTGTGTGACGTCATCATGTCAATGGATCAAAATCACTAAGGAATGTTTCTTGCACCTTGCTGAATCAATGCTATGAAGAATTCTGAAGGCAAAAGGGGTCCAACTATCACCAAAATGTATCTAACAAAACAGCCAGTGAGTGTACATTATATTGTATTTGATACCCTGAATTTAAAAAAAAAAAAGAACTATTAATACCATAGTTTTTATTAGGATTTAAGCTCGAGTTTTACCTTTTTTTAACTTAAAACCCAAACCTGACCCCATTCATCCCACCCTGTTCCACCCGTACAAGAACAAACAAGAACAAATTCGGACATATTTCTCAGCAGTGCTTTTATTTATTAAACCTGACAAAAGCAAGCAGGAAAGTTTTTTGGGTTTTTTTCCAACAAAACATATCAAAGACTTCTTCAAACAAACTCCCTTTAAGTAACTGCTTCTTTACCTAAAGAACACTTGAACTAATACATTTTTTCAATTAAAAGCAAAAGAAGTAAACAGTTCATAAAATAACTGTCAATCAATAAGTAAGCTTTAACTAAGCACATAATACATACACAAACCTTTGGTAGTGGTAGTCCTTTTGATTCGAGCCCTTTAAATCACAGCTTGATAATCAAAGTCAATAAATCTTAAATAAATAAAGATAAAAGACAGGTCCCTGGGTTGCAAAAAGGTGGGTAGACCAGACAGATGCTGCTTGTATTGCTTTCACAGACATACTTTTGAGGAGTTTCAGACCCACTGACAGTAGTTCAGTCCAGGTTTAGTTACAGCAGCACTCACATATTAATGACTCAAAACCATGCAAAGATGGCCTGGCAGTAGGAATAAGACAGAAAAATTTATATGTGCAGGTGCCTAGTTCATGGTAGCCCTGCACTAAAGATAAAACTTTAGTTAGAACAAGTTCAACACCCCAAAGAGCAGTTAAGGACGTGTTTTCATTCCACACTATTCAATACCAAAATAAAGACTTAAAAATTCTCAGAGCTGCTCGCCAAATGTGGCTACAGTCCATTACTTTCCAAGTCTAATGAAGAGAAACAAAGTCCAAAGTGTCAGTTCAGCAGTCCAGGGGATTCGTTTAAACCATGTATTTTATTTAAGACTAGGAGGGCAGGACCAAGCCGAAGTGTAGTACCAAGAGACCATCCTGAAGGACAAAAACAAGAACAAAATCATTACTCAAAGGATGATTCTCCCCAGCCCTCTGTAAAGAGTCCAGCAATAGAGCTGTCAAAGGATTGTCTCTAC
The DNA here is from genome assembly GCA_015106775.1 of Etroplus canarensis. Taxonomy (NCBI): domain Eukaryota; kingdom Metazoa; phylum Chordata; class Actinopteri; order Cichliformes; family Cichlidae; genus Etroplus; species Etroplus canarensis. Next base: position 13,634 of record VUQH01042913.1, on the reverse strand, counting down.
AGTGTGCCTGTGTGGTTCTTACCTGCAGTGCGTCTTCACCTACAGAGTTCTGGATTTCTTTGAGTGACTGGTTATGATCTAGGAGGTGATCTCCACAAACCAAATCTACCTGCAGTAAATAGAGAAAACATTTCAGACCACCGCAGCAGAGCAGAACAGTGCTGTGATCCAGCATTCAGTCTTAGCTGTCAGCTCAGCTGCACAAACTATGTTGCAAAATTCTAAAAGATGAGGTTTGAAAACCCGAGGACACACTTAACTAACTTTACTACAAAGCTCTGGAAAATAGCTTATTTACACTTATTACGGGTGTGAATATTTTTCCAAAATTGAGCATTTAATAAATTCAGTAAACTCCTCATTGCCTGGGCTGAATGAGTACATACATTTAAGAATTTAAAACTTCAGTGCAGAAATATGAATGTATATGGGGTTTTCTGAAATAAATGCAGGGTCAAAAGGATTCATACATCCATGGAGATTATTAATTTAGTTGTACTTCAAATTCCATCTACTGTATCTGTCCATCTTCTACTGGTTATCCGGGTTCTGAGAGCAGCAGTCTAGGCAGAGATGACCAGGCCTCCTCCTCCCCTGCCACTTCCTCCAGCTCTTCCAGGGGGACACCAAGGCATTGTTGAGATTGTCCATTTATCTCCTACTCCCCCATTCCTTCCCTCAAGAACATGACCTTGATATATTTATCTCCTCCACTTGGTGCAGCAACTCATTCCCAACCCAGAGTGGGCATGCCACCCTTTACAGGCTGAGGACCATGACCTCAGACTTGGCGGTGCCAATTCTCATCCCAGTCTCTTCACACCCGCTGCAAATCAGAGTTAGTTATTTAATTAAGCCAACAGAACCACATTATCTGCAAGAAGCAGAGACAAGATCCTGAGACCATTGGATCTGACCACGTCCACACCTTGGCTGCACCTAGAAATTTTGTTTTTTAAAACGACAAAAGAATCAGAGGCAAAGGGTAGCCCTGTTAGAGTTCAACAACCACAGGAAACATGCCTCACTTATTGCTGGCAATGTCAACTAATCTGTCACTATGGTTGCACTGGGACCGGACAAGCCCACAACAACAGGCCCAATACACCAAACTCCCAAAGCATGACCAAGAAAACCACCACACTGTTCCTCTTGAATCCTGAGCCCTGAAGTTTGACTAGCAGATGGACTCTCCTCTCCAGTATCCTCACATAGACCTTCCCAGGGAGGCTAAAGAGTGTGATGCCCCTGAAGCTGGAACACATTCTCCAGGCCCCATTCTTAAAAAGGGGAACCACCACCCCAGTCTGCCAATTCAAGGGCACTGTCAAAGACTTCTACACAATTTTGCAGATGTATACCAACTAGGACAGTACCACAATATCCAGAATCCAAAATCTCATCCATCCCAGGGGTCTGGCCACTGGAGAGTTCCAAGATTTCCTAACTTGTCATGGCCTCTTAATTGCTGTTAGTTATCAAGACTGACGGCAGCTGGTACCTTCTAAAAGTTTGTTTCACAGCATTTACTGGGCTGACCAACACAGTAAAATGGCAAAGTCTAAGGAGCACAGTGTAGAGCTGAGATAGAACAGTACAGGTGTACACAAGCTAAAAATCTCTCCTGAAGTCATTTCTAAAGAAACGCATGTCCCATCAGTACAAACAACTGTAGTTATGGGAAAGTAAAGCCACTTTTTCAAGGTCTGAAAACAATCAATGCTGTCACTTTAAGCAAAGATTAAAGTATTTCTGATGGTTAATCAGAATACTTTATAACCCAGACACCATCAAGGAACAGGCCTGCCATGAACTGGAAGGTGCTGAGAAATAAAACCCTGCTCTGCCCTGGCTTATGGTCAGATGAGAGAGAATAACTTATTTAGCCACAATTGCTAAAAGATTGGAGGAGGAAAGGTGAGGCATCCAGTCTCAAGAAACTTGTGCCAGCTCGAGCAGCATCATAGTCTGGGGCCATTCGCTACCTTAGAATTCTTCAGCAAAGCATCAACCAATTGGTTTTAAACTTGGAAACAATTGGGTTATTTCCCCGAAACAGTTTTGGAATGAGACGGGGCTTCAAACTATGGGAAAAAAATGCACTATGCTGAAAAGTCAAGTCTGTGCCAGGAAAGGATCCATGCAATCTATCAGTTCTGCCAAGGAGAGGCCACAAGTAAAATTATGATAATTTTTTTCAGAGGACCCAAAATACATTTTTTTTACTCTTAAGGATGTTGTATAATTATCCTGCCCCAGAAGAACAACATTTTAAAGAAATCACTGAAAGCCTGATTTTGCTTTGACATTCCTGAGTGTGTAAAATTTACTGCAACTGTAGTTACCTTCGGTATTTATAAAAATTTGGAAGGAAATGATAAGACAGACTACAACTTTAAGGTATATTAGTCATTTCAAGTTATTCTGAAAGTGTGACAAAGATGTAGAAGTTAGAGAAATTCAGAGTCAGACTGTTGGAAAGTCTGCTATGTCGAACACTGACCCAAAGCTTTGTTCGGACAGGGAAGTGAGTGGCGCACTGAAGCCAGGAAATCAGTGTAAGCTGTTAATCCTCCTCCCTGTGTTACTAAAGCCAAAATACACAAATACCTTAAATGTTTCTCTTCAGGGAAGCAAGACACTTTTGATTGTAAAAGTAATATCTATAGCATAAACTTCCTCTTCAAACTGGTTTACTGTGCTGAGACAGAAATGTGGTATCACTGCTCTAATAACTTTATTCTAATCAGATTAGTGTAGTATTTAAGGAGCGTCTGTTGTCCTTTAGAAGCTGACAGCCTGCTGAGTTTTGACCTGAGCTGTCGACTCTCCAGTTATCAGCTTGTACTCTCTTACGTCTGCACGTGTGCACTCTTCACTGCTCATTGTATGTTTTGACATCTGGATAAGGTTGAGTTTGACATGAGTCTCTATGACACAACCTTACCAATGCGCCCACAGAATTCCACTGATTTTCCACAGATTTCAAAGAGGTGCATGTTGCTTGGCAAATGTTTGCCAACTCTACCTCTTTGTTGCTGTGACTTTGATTGATGTGAAATGGCTGTTCAGAAACCATGCCCTGAAATCTTCATGATGATATTAGGTGTTAGAGTCAAAAGCTTGAGTAAACTGAGATTTATTTCAGCCTGTTGTGATGTTGAGAAAATGTAGGTTGATTTACCGTTGTAAATAAATCAACATATTTGTTCAGGAAACATTTTTTTCCTAACTGTTAATAATGTAACAAGTCAAAAACACTCAGCAGAATTCTGTAGATGTCCCCCCTCAATCACAGCAGAAAACTATGAAAAAAAATGTGCAGACTTCATTTGGGCCTGCTCACAGGTTCTCATCGTATTACTTTTGATCTTATACTCCAAACTCTTTACAACAGAATGAGATGCAAACAAGGGGAAATTAAAAGCTTACTCCAGGAACCCATTTCTTTCTGTTTATATGCATCCCTCTCTCTCTATATCTCTCTGCTTTTCCAACACTTGGATGCTTCCAGTGCTCCTCCAGTCTTTTTCTTCCTCCTTTTTTAGGCAAGTCAGTTCACCAGAGCATACCATATATATGCGATATCTGTGTGGGATTAGCCAGCTACACTACTAAACTTTGATGATATTAAAAATAAGTTTAAATGAACTCTAGTGCCAGATAGCCAGGGTTGGGAACACAATTTATGACAATACTCCTCCCCTGAACTAGTAAATGCTGCAAACGAGGAATGAGGAAAGCAGCTATGAGAAAAGCAGGGTCTGGAGGGATTGTGATCTAAAGAATGAATAATTTTTTTTATATGTTTTCATTTTTGTTTTATTTATTTATTTATGTTTATGTCATGCATGTACCTGCAGAGAACCCACCCAAGCACAGGGAACACTTGCAAACTCCACACAGAAAGGCCCAAGCTGGGTCAAACAGATGCAGCTGTTTTAATGTGGACTATCCTTCACAGGTGTGAGTTGCCCTGGCGCGTGGAAATGAGGATGCATTTCTTTGTTGGATCATCTGTGTTTCCAGACTGTACACCATTCTGACAACACTGCAGGCACAGTTGTCTTCCTAATCTATCAAGGCACCCACTCTCTTCACTGTACATGCTCACACTATAGAGCAATGCTAAAGTCCTTTGTTATACTGTTTCTAAGTCTGTCTGTAAGACTGTGGTCACGCAACGCTGCGCTTTCATTCGCTGTAATCCTAGCAGGCTCACCTGGCAGGTTGGGCTCAGTTCCATCTTCTTCCTGATGAACAGCTCCACGTGGCGAATGGTGGCCTCACCTGACACACAAATATACCGCCTCTCCAGTGGCTAGACAGAAACAACATGGTCAGGGTGGAAAGTCATCAAAATGCATCAGACACACAGTACAAAATACTAAAAAAGGAAGAAAAAAAGAAAATCACCGTCTGCAATAAATTTACATTTTTCTTATTTTTTGTGTTACAACCAGTGATTTAAATTCATTTATTTATTATTCTATATAATGGGCCAATGCTGGAACCTATCCCAGCTATCCTGAATTGGATAAGCAGATGGATGGAATGAATGGACCTATGCAAAATAGTGAAAAATTGGTGAAGTGAAATGGGGGTTAAAAAATATAGTATCTTCTTTCAGCTGCTCCCTTTTATTCTCAACAAGCGGTTGGCACAGTGGATTAAAAATACAGGATATAATAAATTAAAAAAAAAAACAAAACAGAAAGTGCTGCATGCATATATGTATTCACCCCCTTTTGTTATGAAGCCCCTAAACAAGATCTGGTGCTACCACTTACTTTCAGAAAGCATATAATTAGTTAAATAAGGTCCACCTGTGTGCAGTGTAAGTGTCACATGAGCTAAGTCTATATACACCTGTTCTGAAAGGCCCCAGATTCTGCAACACCACTAATCAAGAGGCATCACCAAGCAAGCTACACCAAGAAGACCAAGGAGCTCTCAAACAGGTGAGGGTGAAGTTATGGACAAGTACAAGTCAGGGTTGGGTTATAAAAAAAAAAAATCCAAAAATTTTGAAAATCCCACGGAGCACCATTAAATCCATCAACACAAAATGGAAAGACAATGGCACCAAAACAAACCTGCCGACTCACGGACCAGGCAATGAGGGCATTAATCAGAGAGGCAACAAAGAGACCAGAGGTAATCCTGAAGGAAAGCTCTACAGCGGAGACTGATGTGACAGAGGACCACTGTAAGCTGTACACTCCACAGAGTAGAGAGATTTACCAAACAGTGGCTGGAAAAAAAGCCATTGCTTAAAGATAAGTATAAGAAAGCATGTTTAGAGCTCAACAAAAGGCATGTGTGAGACTCCACAGTACCGAAGAAGGTCCTCTGGTCACATGAGACTAAAGCTTAACTTTTTTGCCATCAAGGAAAACGCTATGTCTTGTGCCATCCCAACACCTCTTATCACCCCAAGAACACCATCCACACAGTGATGTGGCAATTAAATTTCTCAATTTCCAAATGAGAGCTCCCTCATTTGTCACGCCCGGTTTCAAAACACCAAGACAAACAAATGGGTTGTGTCCATCTTTTATATACAGTCTATGGTCCAGAGAAAGGTAAACATCATGGGGATGTTTTTCAAAGGCAAGGACTAGGAAACTCGTCAGAACTGAAGAAATGACAGATGGTGCTAAATGCAGAGAAATTCGTGAGGAAAACCTGTTTCAGTCTTCCAGGGATTTGGGACTGGGACAAAGATTTACTGTCAAGGTGGACAATGACCCTGGAGTATTTTAAGGGGAACCATGTGAATTGGACTGAGGTCTGGGCTTTGTATAGGTCATTCCAGCACAATGAGAATCTGTGACATGACTTAAAAATTGCTGTACACCAATGGAACCCACCCACATCAAAAGAGCTGGAGCAGTTTTGCTTTGAAGAATGGACAAAAATCCCAGTGGCTAAATGTGCCAAGCTTAAAGAGACATACACTAAGGGACTTGCAGTTTGAATAACTGCAAAAAGTGTCTCCACAAAGTACTGACTTTTGGGGGTGAATACATATGCATGTGCCGCTTTTCAGTTTTTTTTGTTTATTAGAATTGTTAAATACATTTTTTGTCTTCATTTCACTTGATCAATTTGGACTATTTTGTGTAGGTCCGTCACATAATTACAGGCTGCGATGCAAAAAAAAATAGAAAACCCCCAAGGGGGTGAATACTTTTGCAAACCACTGTATGGAATATAATATTCTAAGACCTGCTAAAATATCTAAAATACTTCAAAACTCTAGGTTTTACCTTGTAGTTGCAGATGCCCTCTTCAGCCCTGAAAAAGAGTCAGGAGAAGTATTACTTTTTGCTTATAGGCAGTCAGATTGAGCCACTAAAACCATCTGCTGGCATTTCTATGTAACTGCAAGTAAATAATTCACTGCTAAAAACCTGGTTTCCATTTTTTCCTTAAAGAAGAGAACAGACAAAAGCAGCCCATCAGTCATGTTCGGCTTCATTTATTTCATTTGTCTCTCGAATCAAATCTTTAGTGAGGACTATCTGCACTGTTATTTTCAAGTGATCACATTAGGTTTAGATATCTGCATATAAACACATCATAGTGAGAAACCGCTCTCAATTTGACTGCAACAGTTAACATACATTCCTTTTTTTAAAAAATTACAACCTGTAATGAAGTCATACTTTTTAACATGTTTCCCACATTTCTATAATCAGTGTGAAACAATACAACAAGAGTCCACAGAGACAAACGTCTAAGTTGCACTTTTTGTGGTCTATCTAGACTTGTGCAGGACCACGTTAACATCAGTGAGCACCCTGATGTAACACCAGTTGAACTATGAGCACTTTGGTTCTCTTTCCTAAGTCCTGAACAAACCTTCAAATCATTTCTTGACTTCATTACATTTTCCAAAGAGGTAGAAGACATAGGAAGTCTTTTTTTTTTTTGGACAATTGGACTGCAACTCTGGTATTATAAATTATAACTCACTGGCTTTACCAGTAGCAGAACCATACTTAAAGATGTAAGCTGCACCTGTGCTTATCTTGCTGAAGCCAAAAGCCTGTTGGTTATGCTTTACTTGGGAAAAGAAACTGACAGTGAGCGTCTCTTCTCTATTCAATAACTCCTTTTCTTCCCCTTCACTTAAAGAAATAACAAACCTGAAGAAAACTGTTAGAATTTATCTTATATTTGGACATCAGGCAACTTTATTCTGAGTTTCTCACACTCTGACACCCATTCTGTGCCATCATAATCGACCTTGTTTTGGAACATCATGTATTTTCTCAGAGTACAAAATCTATGTTTTTGTTCGTATCTTTCACAAAGTTCACTGTGCATAAGTTATGACCTTGTTTGTTCAAAATTATAAGACAACATAACCAGCCAGGACTGGTTTCTGTATGCTGAGAGAAAAGCTATATTTTGTCATGATCACTTTCTGCAGTGTTAGATATGTGCCTGGAATCAACACTCATACACTGTTTATCCCATTACATGGACCCTGCGTGGCCTGTCCACGTCAATAACAGGTGGCCAGTTACAAACAGTCGCATGTAAGTTAACCTCTGTACAGGGCAAGGCCCAGCCCAAGAAGATAAATGAACTGGTTCCTGTGATCTGGGCTCATTCTGGCTCAGTTCCTGCGAGAGCTTTTGTCATTTGAGTCCAGCACTGCTGTACTTTACCTGTGACCGCAATAAATATTTTTATATGAATGGGAGATTCCTCCGGTCTGTTCTTGGGCTTACAGTAAAAGAATTGGGGCTAACAAAACTGACACCAGCTTTGGTGAATTAACTAACAAATACATCTGAGTGACAGGTCAAAAATTAAAATGCTAATGTATCTTTAGAAGAAATTACATTTGTTTACCTGGTTTTTTAGTCTTTGAATTCATTAAAAGCTCATGCCAAGATGCATGAGCATCTGCTATTCATAACCCATTACCACTTGTGATATAGATGTAACGATGCCCCATAATTACACTGTTCTTATAGCAAAAGCTATCTGACTAAAACCTAAGTGTCAAAAAATACGACACTATACAATTATCTTTTTGTTAGGTCTTTAAATTATGTAACTGTTCAGAATAAGAACGAAGTGGCAAGAATCTGTGTAAATATTTCTAGACAAACAACTGCACAACACAAATACTTACCCAACAAACTCCAAGAGCAGGTATACATTCAGCTCTGAAGGAATTGTGAACACAGACTGAGGAGTGCTGTCTTTCTTCTGCCTCTTCAACACAACAGAGCCTGGAGACGGTACAACCACTGCAAAGGGGTAAAAGAGAAACCTCAGTAAGTGGATGGACTCTGACACTTTTTCTGCTGTTGTGCTTAATCTTTAAATTTCCAGTTCATTAATACTCAGATCTAAAGTGGAAGCATTATACTCATTTTCAGTTCTATATAACTACAACTGAAGAGTTTTACATGATGCACAATAAGGCTGCACAAATGCACCATAAATAAAAATTACAATTTTTTTTTCAATACTGTAATCTTGATTCTTTAACATAATCCTTCATTAATTTAACAAGCATACCATAATTAGACAAATTTTTACAGGGGATTTCCTTTAAATTTAAATAGAATTAAAATAACAAGTGCATTTAAAAAGAGGTGAGGGTGGCTGAGGACACAGGATCATCTGGTAGGGAGTCAGACCCCGAGTAGGTGGTGTTTTTGACTGTAAAGCCTTGCAAGTGGGTAGAGATTCTGACAGAGAGCCAAAGACAACAACTGTTGCTTGGCATTTTAAACAGAGTGGGTAAGAGAGCCTGTAATATCCAGAGACAAAGGCAACTACTGGCAAGTCTTAATGGTCCTTCTACCAGCTCACCAAATTAAAGCTTGTGAGTTTCCCCTCTCTACATAGATTTTGTTGACCATAGTCTCCCCTTTATTCATTTTAGCTCAAGCAGCATTCAACAGTGAGTGAGTTAAAGCATCTGGGTGGGGGCAAAGCACGCTGCAGTAAATGAAATGGGTCAATACGAACCAGAATATGACAGCATATCTTTGCACACTCATTCTCTTCTTATTGATTTAGTCTTTCAATCATGAAGCGTCATCAGTAGGAGAGAAAATTAAACTGTATGGTGGGAGCAGCTTTAAGCCTCAAGCTTTTCCTTTATTATTTTAAACACTGTTTATGTTTAATGTGAACATCCACCAGTGATGCATTATGAGAACAAAACCAAAAAATGAAACCAATGTCAGACACATAATGTTGCTTGATAGTGATTATTCTCTCTGATATGCTGTACAGTACAATGCATTTCCGCACTTACAACTGTGCAGCTGCCATTGCTTCAAGCTCATTTAACTTCTACAGCGGAACCATTTTACCTGGTTTTGGCACATCCAGTCCTCGCTCTTTGTAAAAATTGCACATTTCTTCTCTTTCTACTGCAGTTTGAAACAAGAGGGCGAGAGAGAGAGAGAGAGAATAAGAGAGAGATCCCATGTAAAATGTAGACTGGAAAATTATGCACATCAATTGCACTCAATGGCCACTTCATTAGGTATACCTGTTCAACTGCTCATTATCACAAATCTCTAACCAACAATCACATGGCAGCGATTCAGTGAATTCACACATGGTTAAAACAACCTGTTGAAGTTGAAACCGAGCATCAGTATCGTGAAGAAAGGTGATATAATGGATTATATCATGGCATGGTGATATAATGAACATGGCATGGCTGTTGGTGTCAGATGGGCTGATCTGAGTATTTCAGAAACTTCTCATCTACTGGGATTTTCCCACACAACCATTTCTACATTTTACAGGGAATGGTCATACAAAGAGAAAATATCCAGTGAGTGACAGTTGTCAGGGCAAAAATGTCTTACTGATGACAGAGGAGAATGGCTAGACTGCTTCAAGCTGATAGGAAGGCAACAGGAACTCGAAGTGTTGTAACTTTTTGTAACCAATGCAGAAGAGCATCTCAGAACACACAACATGTTGAATCTTGAAGCAGCTGGATTACAGTAGCAGAAGACCCCACCAGGTGTTACTCCTGTCAAGAACAGGAAACTGAGGCTACCACTCACACATCATCACCACAACTTGATAAAAGAAGATTAGAAAAACATTTTCTGGTCTGAACAGTCTTGATTTCTGCTTTAACATTTGGACAGAAGGGTCAGAATTTCTGTAACAGAACATGAAAGCATGGATCCATCCTGCCTTGTATCAATGTTTCAGGCTCCTGGTGGTGTAATAGGGTGAGGGATATTTTCTTGGCACACTTTGGGCCCCTTAGTACTAACTGAACATCATTTAAATACCAAAGTCTACCTGAGTATTATGACCACAGTTAAGCCATCTTATGATGGCTGTTTCCAGCAGAATAACGTGCCACAAGCTCAAATTCTCTCAAACTGGTTTACTTAACATGACAATGAGCTCACTGTACTCAAATGGCCCCCACAGCCACTCCATCTCAATGCTATAGAGCACCTTTGGGATATGTTGGAACAGGAGATTCTCATCATGGACATAACACTGAAAGACTCTCCAGCAACTGACTGGCATGATATGCTATACATATTAACATGATGCTATCATGTCAATATAGAGCAGTCTCTGAGGAATGTTTCCAGCACCTTGTTGAATTTATGTAACAATTAATGCAGTTCTGAGGGCAAAAGGGGGTCCAACCCAGTATTCACAAGGTGTAACTAATGAAGTGGCCAGTGAGCGTATACTGAATTCGTGTGCCTGTATACTTACACTCCTCCAAGAAGGGAACCATTTTATAAACAATATCCTGCAGTTGTCTGTCAGGCCTGCACAGAAACAAAAGAGAAAATGTTGAAACTGACAGTTGACTAATTGCTTCTCCATGACATCTGTAGATGTTACTTGTACCTACCTGTTACAGTGGTAGATACTTAGATTAAACATGGCCAAAGCCTCAAAATAATTAAAAAAAAAAAACATCATGTGTACTAGTGATGCTTGTGAGCCACAAACTCATGTGAGGCATTTCAGAATGAGAGGCAATATTTTTTATATGGTCACTGGCTGAGTACAAAAGCTGGGCTGCGCCAAGGCTCAGTATAAGCTAAAGAAAGATAATTTTGAACTATGACGTGTGCAACAGACTCTACGACTACAAATATGGAACTGGAAATGAGCACAATAGGTCCTGTTTAACACAAACTTATGAATTTCTACCAGATTTTAAAAACTTCAGTCTTTCAGAGTCATTACATCCGTCAAATTAACAATGCAGATTAATCTGCTGTGGCAACCCCTTTGGGAGAAATACAAGGAAGCAGCCAAAGGTACACATATACATCAAAATTGTAGAATTTTAAGGGTTACTTAATGTACGAAAAAGTGATGCTTGTGCATTACCTACGCTTAGTCAAAAGCTTGACAGCCAGATGTATATTATGCACAATATAATTCTTCTATGACAAGATTAATCAGACCCACCTGATGTTGTAAAGAGGTTGTGTCTGGTGGACCACAATGCTGCATGTGGGGCACCTGTTGCTGTAGAAGAAGTACTTCACGATACAGCTTTTGCAAACTTGGAGGGGACAAAAAAATTGACTTATCAGACAACAAATGTCAAACCAACATTTTTAAGCATCCACTTAATTTGTGTGTTAAAGAACCGTGACTATAAAGATCTTGTTAAAAAAAATTGACAGGAAAAACTATGTAAGCAGAGACACTCCTTTATATACATAATAAAGCCACACATTTATTGTATTTGTGGCTTTTCGGTCCTTACATTTCTTCTCACTAAATATATATTTTACAGACATAAGTATTAGGCCGTCTACACATTATATCTACAGGGGATTTTATGACAACCCATTCTAAATCCATGGGTAGTAATATAGAGTTGATTCCCATTAACAGCTACAACAGCTTCCACTCTTCTGGGAAGGCTTTCTATAAGAGTTTGGTGTGTGTGGGAATTTCTGCCCATTTATCCAGAAGTGCATTTGTGAGGTAAGCCAGTGATGTTGGACATAAGGGCCTGGCTCATACTCTCCATTCTTATTCATCCAGAAGGTGCTGGATGAGGTTTGAGTCAGGGCTCTGTGCAGGCCAGTCAAGTTTTTCTACTCCAAACTCAACCAACCATGCCAAGCTGGAACAGAAAAGGGCCTTCCCTAAACTGTTCCCACAATGTTGGAAGCATAAAACTGTCCGAAATGTCTTAGTTGTAACCTGAATGTGGCAAATTTAACTATAAATTTCACCACTAGGTGACAGTGTTTTATCAGAAAGTGTTAGTGTAGTTGCTCCTGAATCAAGAAACAAGAAAATGCTAAAGTTGGCCTGAGATCAAAGTGGCACACTAGGTTCGAATTGCCTGCCTTTCTGGGGAGTTTGTATGTTATCTCAAAGTGTAAAGACTTGCTTGTTGGGATAACTGGAGGTTGCCTCTATGTTAGTGACCTGTTCAGGCGCCCCTCACTCTATGACAGCTGGGATAGGTTCCAGCTCAAGCTGATTAAGAAAAGTGATTTATGGATCTGAGATCCCCCAGCTAACCATTTAGCAGATACCTACAAAGTGCTCATCACACCCAAGGACTATATTATAAGTGGAGCTCTGCTGAACCTCAGCAACCCTCACAGACAAAAGCGACAACCTTCATTACAAAGTTGCTGTTATACTAGCTTATCCTGCTGTTACACATTAACCAGCTCAAAAAACTGTTTGTTTTTTGAAGATTACAGAATAAAAGAAAATGTAATTAATGAAATCCTTTTAACCCATTCTGCTGATATCTGTGCTTATGTCTACTAATTAACTACTGTATTCTTAATCATCCATTGCTCACTGCTCTCTGATTGGTATGATCTTTTGCTTCATGTTGGAAGTAGAAAATCTGGTACAGTCCCTGCCATCTCTGTCTTAAATGTCATAAACTGACTTTATTACAACAGTGGCATTCTATTATAGTATGAATTCAGGCTGAATTCAGTGAGATCTGTAGAAATACCCACTCTTTCACAAATGTTTGTAAAATGGTGTCTACTTATATAGCACTTTTATCTAGCTTATTTCTAAGGCCCAAAGCGCTTTACAATCACACTCACTCACCCATTCACACACACATTCATACACCGATGGCGGCAGAGCTGCCATGCAAGGCGCTAACCAAGCCATCGGGAGCAACGTGGGGTTAAGTGTCTTGCCCAAGCTTGGAAGCTTGTTTCCACCACTAAAAAAAAAAAAAATGCACTCCACAACTCGAAATTTCAACTTATTAACTCGAAATTTTGAGTTAGCTCTGCCAATCAGGAACCTACGTGAATGACGTCATTTCCTTGTTACCCAGAAGCTGAAGGTCTCAGCTACCAATGCTATAGCTAAGCTACCAGTACTACAGATACCGGTCATGAATCCCCAAATTGCTGAGTATTTTCAGCTTGGTTTTACTAATGATGAAATCCTTGCTTTACTAGCTGAATCACATGGCGTTACTATCAGCAAACGTACTCTCAAAATGATTTTACACAACAATAGACTTTGGCACAGAAAGAACAAAACAGAGGTGGGAGAGGTGGCAGCTTTTATACAAGCACAACTGGAAACCTCAGGACAGTCTCATGGGTATTGCTGGATGCACCAGAAGTGTTGGATGA
>VUQH01042910.1:11504-36998 GCA_015106775.1 Etroplus canarensis | reverse complement strand
CTTTAGCAGCAATAACTTGAAGTAATCATTTTCTATGCTACAGTACAGTTTATATCCAGGTATTTTTATTATTTTTCAGACAGATAAACACACAAACAAACAATGTTGTCACCCCGTCCCTCCTCAAGATACCAGACCTTACAAGTGTTATTGTTAATTATTGTCTGACTTATTCATATATGTTTTCTCGAACCTGAAGGGGAAAAAAATGAAGAGAAAACAATTTAATACTGTATATTGAGAGTATAGACAACACTATACTCGAAGACCAATGGGTCACTGGGTAATACACGTTCAGCATAACACAATCATGAATCAATGTCACTGGTAGACAAATTGTGAACAAAATTTATAAATAGTTGCCAGGAAGCATAAAATTTTTCAACAGACTCTCTGATGGTAAACTTAATCTTTTCTAAGTGAATAACGTCATAATGTCTCTGATCCACTGGCCAAATGTTGGAGGTCGAGCGTCCTTCCATTTAGTAAGAATAAGTCTTCTGGCCAGCAGTGAAGAATACACAGTCATATTTGAGTCAAATTTGTTCAGAACGGAGTCGGGGGGTTCACACCAAACAATGAGATCAAAGGGGTTGGATGTATTGTTTGCCTTGTTATTTTGGAGTAAGTGTCAAAGATCGAGCTCCAGAATCCGTGTAGTTTGGGACAGGACCAAAACATGTGTAGCAGTGTGGCTGGAGCTGTCTGTGGGGATCCAGGTCTGTCTTAATCCTTGACAGTTTAGCCTTTGACCAGTGGAGGCGATGCACCACTTTAAATTGTATAACAGAGTGTCTTTTAGAGGTTTTCTGGCAAAATCTAACCTGGCCTTCCTGTTACTGAGCGTGACCAGTGGTTTGTACCTTGCAGTAAACTGTCTGTATTTACTTTCATTGAGGTGTCTCTTGATTGCAGACTTTGACAATGACACACCTACCTCCTCATGAGTTTTCATGATTTTGTTAGATATTGTGAAGGGTTTCCTTGGTGGAGAATACAAGGGAGCAGCCTAAAGGTACATTGTGAAGGGTTTTTCTCAACCAAGTAAAAAAACTCTGTGTTTATCCATTTTAGTTCCACTTTAGGTTTTCCATGGTCTTTCAGACCTTTTGGCGTTCCTAAGCTGGCCAGTGCATTCCTATTGTATTTTTTAAAAATGATCCAGACTGTTGATTTGGCCACTCCTAAAGTTCATGCTGTCTCTCATAGTTTCATTTTAGTTTTTCAGCCTAATAATTGCCTTCACTTACACTAACAGCTCTTTAGACTTTATAGGAGGGTTTCAATGAACAGCTACCAAATGCAAGTTTAACACTTGGAACCAACATTGAACCTTTTATATGCCGATTTTGTTGTGGAATAATGAGGGAACAGGTGTCACCTGCCCATTAAACTGATTGTTAGGTATTTGTCCTTTACTTGTCTTGATCATATTTTGAGGGTTTAATTTAAAAATCTACTGTGGTGCTATACAGAAGCAAAATTACAAAAAGTATCTTTGTTACAAAAGTTATGGACCAAAATGTAATTTTTTAATCTACAAGTCTGCCTTTTGAAAATGAAAAGCTGACTGAGGTTGTAAGACATAAAAGACAGGCTAATATGTAACTAAAGATAATTAATATTTAAGGAGCATGTGCAACATCTTCCACTGCTATTGTACTGTTAACTGTTTACAGTGTACACACACTATTAAAATACCAGGAGCAAAGTTCACTACTGCAAATCATTCACTTTTAGAACAAAAACAAGTGAGAACATTTGCATTGCAGTGACTGATAAAACATGTTATACAAGTGTAAAATGTTGAATCTAAAACTATATTTTAAAAAAAATAACATATCAGCTACTACTGAAACATCACAATTAGGTCTCTTCATACATTAATCTAAAATTTGCCTGTTAATTCCTATTAATCACCCTTTTACTTACGATACTGAAAACCAAAAGTTATTTTGAGAAAGAAGTTTCTCTGAAACTGCCTCACGTCTTCTAAGAATAAAAGAGAAGACAAAAGCGATCATTTTCCTTATTCTAGTTCTTTCCCCCTCTCCCTCCTCCACTCCCTTCATCATGAGTGATACAGGCTTTGTGCTACCCTCCATTTGTTTGACCCTGCAGGAGGGGAACTGATGTGCTGATCCATCAGAACCGCACGGCTCCATTTACGGGATGGACCCCTGCCTCTAAAGCAGCTCCTCCAGCCGGCACCAACAGCTGCCCGCCTGTCTTAAATACACGTCCACCAAGGGCAAGTGCTGATTCCCAACGCTAAAGGCAAAGCTTCTCCAACTCCAACCCTGTTGACTTGTGCAGCAATTTGGGAGTGCTCTGTCAGAAACAACGAAGTGCAACACATCTCAATGTCAATCCCAGGGACGTACTGATAGAGCATGTTGGCTTTCTTTTCCACTGAGCATTCCTTTGACACTAACTTATGAGCATTTTAAATGTGCAATCAATCGTACCACCGTCTGAAAAGCACAAAAGGTTTTGTGGTTATTCTGAATAATTAAAAGCACTAGAATGTTTTTTTTATTTGTATAAAATTTCAGGAAACTCGTCTATGCATTACATACAGGATATTCTTTTGTTGGTATATATTCTTAGCCTGTCTATGCAACTGTCCCATTCAAGTTTCCTCCTTACTAAACGAGTCACATGATAAGCGCACTTCTGTCAGGCCCTACTTTTCCATCCCATTCATGGTCTCGCTTTGCAGGGGCAAAGTAGGACATATCATTAGAAAGCAGACATGGGTGACATGTGTCTGTGTGTATGTAAGAAGGAGGAGGGGAGGGCCAGTGTTTCGTGCCTACATGTAGAGCAAAGCAGAAACTGATACCACCCCACAAAGGCAAATATGTGAGTGAGAAAAGGGGGTGCCAGTTGGGAGAAACTCAACCAGTGCAAGCTGGCTTTCCAATTCCACTCCGGCAGCTCAGTCATGGGACTGAAACTCCATCCGCTCTGTGGAAAGGGGACGACAGCACTGCCTGTTTCAAGAGAAGGTTCTGAGTGGATCCAACAGCCAAATGCCAACGACTGTCTGTATTACAGAGGACCAAAGCCACCAGAATGAACAATAAATACATAAATGAAATGTAGAAAAAGTAAATGTTTGTATTAATTTATTATATTAAATGTGAACTCATCTGTAAAAGCAAAAAAGAAAAGTTCAGCAATATCACAATATACACTATGCAGACAAAAGTATTGAGCCAACTACACATTACACCTACAGAAGCTTTAACATCCCATTCTAAATCCATAGGCATTAATATGGATTAATATGGTGCCCCCTTTGCAGCTATAGCAGCTTCCACTCTTCTGGATTTCTACAAGATTTTGGCATTTGTGGGAATTTTTTGCACATTCATCCAGAAGAGCATTTATTAAGTGCAGACACTGATGTTGGACAAGAGGGTATGGCTCGTGATCCCTGTTCTAGTTCATCTCAAAGGTGTTAGGATTGAGGTCAGGGCTCTGTGCAAGCCAGTTAAGTTCTAAACTTATCCAACCATGCCTTTGTGGACTTTGCTTTGTGCACTGGGGCACAATCACACTGAACCAGTACAGGGCCTTCCCCAAAACATTCCCACAAATCTAAAGGCATGGAACTGTCTAAATTTTTTGGGTCAAATGAAGTATTAGGATTTTCCTTCACTGGAAAACAACCCCATAGAATTATCCTTCCTCCACCAAACTTTAGAATAGAATAGAACAAAAATGGCACAATTGAGTCAGAAAGCTTATATTTTCCTGGTATTCATCAAAGCCATACTGCCAAACAGAGAATTGGATTTGCCATTCCACAGAACACATGGTCATGTACTTTACAAAACTCCATCCAACACCTGGCATTATGCTAGGTGACATAAGGCTTGCTTGCAGCTGCTCAGCCATGGAAACCCATCCCACGAAGCACCTGACACACAGTTTTTGTGCTGATGGTAACACCAGAGGAGATTTGGAACTCTGCAGTTATTGAGTCAGCAGAGCATTGCCAACTTTTACACACTACCTGTCTTACCACATAGCAAACCCACTCCGTAACTTCACATGGTTTTCCACTTTATGATTGAGTTACTGTGGTTCCTAAATGCTTCCACTTTGCAATAATATCACTTGTAGTCGATCCTGTAATGGCTAGGATGGAAGAAATTTCACTAACTGACTTGTTGCAATGGTAACATCCTATTACAATATCATACTGGAATTAAAGGAGCTATTTAGAATGGCCCAAGCTTTCACAAATGTTTTAAGGGCAGACTGCATGGCTATGTGCTTAATTTCACACATCTGTGGCAATGGGACTGATTGAAACACCTGCATTTAATGATTGTGAGGTGTGGCCTAATACTTCTGTCCATATAGATACCCAAAACTGCAACTGACCAACAGCATATGTGCTATTTTCTGTCTGTCTTTGTAGAATAACCATAGTGGATATTATGGAACGTCTAGCTCAGCAGTTTGTTTGTACAGCATCCTAAATGATTTCCCCTAAGTAATAGCCCCGGTAACAGTTTAAACACTCTGCAGATTTTAGTGTTGAACATTAACATGTCCTTTACACCAGCTGACTGATCATCCATGGGTACTTTATACTCCAGTGTCTCACATTTCCTCAACACATTAGACCTAATCTCTAAAGGTAGTTCTCTTTCCCAGGCTCCCCACCATCACAAACCCCCTAGCCCCTATCCAGCTGACTGTAACTCTAGCTTCATCTCAGGGTGCGTAATCTCTCTCAAGTTCCTGTCTCCCTTAAACATCACCTAATCTAACTTGCTCCCCCTGCTGCTTCAGGCTTGACCTGGAATGCAGTCAGTCATGGCTGGGGCATGTAATGCAGAGGATAGATACTGTCACAAGGTACGTTTCCATGGCGGCAGAAATACGCCACTGGTTTTTGTTTTTAGAAGGCTTAGGACATGGCATCCATGGATCTCTCCCCGCTCTCCCTCTCTCTGTCTACATTTGGCTCCCTCTTGGGCTGTGTCACGAGTTGTGTCAGTAGCAGTTGCAGTTTGGCCCGGGAGAGCGCCCGTCATGGGCAGAGGATTGGGTAAGAATCTTCCATTAAAGTTAGCCTGCAGTATGTAGCACATGATTTGAGTCAGAGTACTAGGGAATGACTCAACAGCACAGTCACTGCCAGATAAGGAAGCGCCACACACACAACACTTAGAATGATACTGTTACCCTGATACAAGAGAAAGAAGTCATATTTTCCGCATTTTGTTTTTCCTTCCTGTTTCTTCATAGTTTTCCATTTGCTAATCCTGCAGTCAGTTAATCGATTATATATTAGAAATCTATAATCATTAGATATTCTAAACTACTATCCCTGATCCTGATTGAGGTCAAGTGAGGAGTTCGACAACATACCCCAATGCAGCAAGTTGAAAATGACAGCAGCACACAGTCACCACACTGATGAAACAATGCTACTACCAATGATGGGTCATCTCAGTGTCAGCTGTCAGTGATGTGAAGCTGAGGGCTCAGTGGAGTATTTTGACCTTTAGCTGACTGTGATGTCATCCTCAGGACGATTCGCATAATTAACAGAGCTGTTCTCTTGAAGACTGTGTGTGCAACTGAGCCACATTAAGTATCTATGACACCTGCTTTTACTATCTTTGCTTTTGAAATGATACTCAGTGTGATACAATATCAAAATTATACCCCCATCTTTTTATTTACTCAAAGTGTTACCACCAAAGGGAAATTGCACTTGGAGTAAATTAAAAGACTGCACACACTTGGTATTGAACCTGCAATCTTGAAATATCAGATGAAACAGACTCCATAAACTGTGGCATAAAAACAAACACTCCTTTTCATTTCATCCACTTGATTCTTCCCCACTACTTCTCATCACTCTTCAAAGGCGAAGGTTGACTCTCACAGCTCCGGGGTGTGCTTGTTCTTCGCCCGCGTCTGTATCCCTTGCCTCGTTACTGAGCTTCACAGACAGTATAATTTCAGCCTGACACCGCCTTGAATGTGCCGCTGTCAAGACGGCGTGCGGCAGAGCGCGAGTTGAGGGATGCAGGCTCAAAAATGTCACTTTCATTCTCGGAGAGACGCGAGAGAGACAGAGAAAAAGAACGGGCGAAGGCACAGGGGAGGGGTTGTGAATGGGTGGCTGGAAGAGGCCTTGGAACAACAGTTTAAATCATGACAGAAAAAATGACCAGCGCCTGGAGTGGCTTGTGTGCATGTGCCTCTGTGTTTGTGCATGCAAGATGAAGGATCAATGGCATGTGCAAGAGTGTCTGACTTTATTAATTTTTTTCATCTCTTGGTCTAAGCATGTGATATGACTGCATACTGTACATTAAATGTAGACTTTGGGCTTCACTGAATTCCTGTATACATGTGTACATGCTCATTTGCGAATGGACAAAGACTAAATAAAGTGTGTGTTATCTGTATTTTGAGCTTCTGAGTCCATTAAATGAGTGTAACAAATGTGTATGTGTTCCTCTCCATATGTGTGAGTGCGTGTGCCTGCCTGTGCTTCAGCATATCTGGCCATGACTACAAAGACCCTCTGTTCTTAGCATGAGCTTCATCTCTGGGCCTTGTCAAACAAACGGCTCCTGGCGCCTCTCTCCTGGGCATGTGCCATAGCCACTGCCAGGGTCCGCAGTGGCTTGCGGAGCCCCAGTTCCTGGCATCTTCCGAAGTGCTGCTAAGCATCAACGGAAGTCCCCTCCGTCCTCGTTTACATTCATTAAAACGGTAGCACCAGGCTCCCCCTGAGCGTTGGGAGGCTGCGCCAAGCCTGCCGCAGCCGATAAACTGGGGCCACCTCTCACTGCCCATTTGCTTGGCTTTCTTCTGATTTTCCCTGTGCCGCTCTCTGTCTGAGATGGTGCCCCACAGCACCCCTCTGTGGGCACTGGGCTCTGGTCTGTTGGCAGGAATCTGCTTCCGTCTTAGTCTTTACTCAGTCCTTTTTTTGCTTTTTTGCTTTTTGTCATGTGAGTTTTAACAGTGCACAGTTGACACTGTTCCAAGTCTTAAAGGGCAACTATACGAAACTATATTTGAACCCTTTTTTAGTGTTTTTCAGTGGCTTTGGCGCAGGCCTCTACAGCACTGAGGATAATTACATAATGTAGTGCTTGCACAACTGAACAATTTCACTGCTTCTTGGGGACAAAAAATTGAACTTTCATGTCAAACTCCACCAAAAAAATGAAATTAACATATTACAGTAAGCATCACAGAGGAGTAGTGGTCAGCACTGTGGCCTCACAGCAAGAAGGTCCAGGGTTCAAATCCACCAGCCAACTGGGACCCTTCTGTGTGGAGTTTGCATGTTCCCCTCGTGCCTGCGTGGGTTGTCTCTGGGTACTCTGGATTATTCTCGTAGTCCAAAGACATGCCTTGGGTTTGGTAATTGCCCTTTCTAAAGTGACCATAGGTGTGAAAGTGAATGTTTGTCTTCCTCTCTTTGTTAGACTGGTGACCTTTCCGAGGTCAGGGTGTACCCTGCCTCTCACCCTATGACAGCTAGGCTCCAGCCTCCCCGCAAACTTGAATTGAAGAAAATGGATGGATGGACAGACATTACAACACAGGACTGATCTTAATTGGTTTGGTCATCTTTAGTCCAACAAATGGATATTGAAGCACCTATAATAAAATCTTCTGGTGAGATGGTAAAACTGAGGAAAAATGACTCAAGCACTAATTCTAGTTTCATTTGACTCATTACTTCATCGTGCAGGAGGGTAGTGATCCTGGTCACTTTTCAATAAAAGTTACATATCTCTTTCAACAAGGCAAAAGTCTGAACATATGCAGTGACATTAAAGGATAGGCAGATACAAGATTACAACTGCAAGCACGTCTCTCCTGAATCTCTCTGAGCACATTTCAACACCAACACTGGTCCCTAAATATCACAGAGAGTGCAAAAAAGTGTGCATGGCCTCAGTTGCCGCAGGCAGAAACAGACCTCTCCAAAATCACCAACACCTTTCATGTTCATGCTGAGTTTTTCCACTATTTGCTTTTCTCTACAATTTCATGTCTGTTAAAGACTTGATTATTTCTAAAATGCAACATTATGATAAAGTCTTTACCACCATGAAGACAGTGTCTGCGACAAACCAATTAACAAGACTAATTTTTAAATAAATTCATCATAGTTTTAATAAAAAATATAACAGGTCTTATAACTTATGTAATAAGTTGTCAGACTGTAGCTAACAAAATAGCTAAAGGAGCAGTTTACAAAAATTAGAGCACTTTACGGTGAGAATGCAACAAATGAATACCTGTCCTCACTCCCTTCCCTTTTCAAGTGTGTCAAAGAACCTATCATGGTTATCAGAGAACAAAATGTTCTACCAAAACTGCATTTACAGTACAAGTATATCCAATCCAGAGGTTGATTTATGTAGATACAATTAGGAATAAAAAATCCAATCAAATTCAATAAGTTAGGAATAAGATCAGTTTTTATTCTGCAAAAGTAATAGATCATAGCTGATGAGTAATGATAGCCACTCTGCATTCTGATAGCATTTTTTAAGGTAAACACCAACTAGCAGAAAAGCAAAACATGAAAACTAATCTTTGAGAATGACAGTACAATATAGTAGCTCCTATGGAAGAGGACCCACTAACAATGCATATATAAATATCCTTTTGTAAGTGAACAAAAGCACAACAATTATTATCCTCATCATAACAGATCACCTAAATTGTTGCATACTGCTCCATTAGTAAGCTACAGTTAATCAGAATCTGAATCGAAATACTTTATTAATCCCCGGGGAAAAATTGATTAAATAACTGATCAAAGTAGTTAACTATCAAAATAAAGACACATTAAGAAAACTTGAACCTTACATTATAAGTCATTTGATATTATCAAATTTTGCTCATATAATATTATGTGTTGACTGTAACTTGTTCTGTCAAAGTTGCATGCCTGAATGATGAAGAAGATTGACCTGACTGTCTATATGATGGAATTCTGTCACTTTTACAGACTAATGAAGCCATGGCTATAAAGGTCTCAGGATTTTTCCTTGTCAGCGTGCTAACCCTTAGCTCAACCCCTATAAAGGTAATGAAGATGACAAACATGCTGAACATAACATAGCAATAACACAGTGACCTCTACAGAGGAGGGAGCTGCTACCTGGTGCACTGTGATCTTTGAGGTGAACACTGAAGCAGGTATGGCAGGTAACATGCCAAGTCTGCTCAGCCTTAGACTCCTTAATGCCAGAACAATTTGAAATGAAGCTGACTGTTCACTAACATCACTAGCTCCGAGTTTCCCCGTGACCCAGTCGTGTGTTTGGGGTCATCCTGTTGTACTGAATGGATGTTTGTGTGTGATGGATGAAGGTAGACGTGGGGAAGGGGGTGTGGCTGGCCTGAGGAGAACATAACCTCTGTCGAGATGACAGTATGCCTCGCTGGAGGAAAACTCAAGGTATGTGTTACTGGAGGAGAGAAAAGGCCCTTGGAAGAGGGACTGAGCTGACAGAGTGGCTAAATAGAGAGATGAGGGAGGCAAGTGTTAATTACAAACAGCAAGCATGGATAAGGAGAGGGATTAGGTCAACCATGGAGTACAGAATTAGAGGAAGAAGAAAAAAATAGCTGGCTTTAATTAGCTTTGTTGGAGGGGCAGTCACGTGGCAGTGTTAACCCGAAAGAGCCAAGGCTAGTTGTCATTAGCATTCATGTAACGAGGGCTCAGTGCAACCAGGCCATGTTGGTAGCAATTACTTTAGCCTGGCTAGTGCTGACATGCTGGGACACTACACATAAAGATAGTCACTTGTGCTGCAGGGGCGACAGAGGCCAAGGGAGTGAGTGATTGAAGAAAAGCGACTGGATATTCACTCCAACCAGCCTTAGCATGTCATTAACTTCCTTCCCATCCCCACCCCCTCCCAGACTGGACATTATGAGCTTATCACATAGAGCAAAAGGGAATAATTACCCAAATACTATCCAGCGCAGCCATCTTTAATCAGAGGAGTGTGTAATTACTGCCACACAAATGACTTCAGTTCATTACGAGGCTGCTGTAACATGTCTAACGATGGATTGTTCAACGTTCTAGAGTGTATTATTTACTAACACCGCAGCAAACCAGGGACAGATAAATACACAATTGTCATTAAGGAGGAAAGGAAAAATGAATGTGCCGGTCAAAAGAGCATTTTTCAGAGATGTGCATTAAAAGCCTAAAGTGCTGAGAGACATTAGAGGGCAAGTGAGATAATAGAGGAACCCAGGGCGACTGATGGCATGTTTTAAAAGCAACTTCCACATGATTAACTCCCTCTTCTCTAAAAAATCTAATTTCTGCATATTTACATTTATATTTGCATTTATTCTCTGACACGCTCTAATCTGTTTATGGCAGGGCTTTATTTTGTCCCCCAACAAACTGCATGGGAAAGCAATTCTGAGGCTTGTTGTTTTTTGTGTTCCTTTAAGTACACGTGATGTGTATTTCCTGGGGTCCAGTAGCACACTAATCTTCTGCAGCCAGATGTGCTGGTAAAAGGCAAGCCACAAAGACTCCACCACTAGACATCTCTGCATTGCTCCTGGCCAGATATGATGCTGCATCCCTGGGGGCATTAGCTGAGAGCTTTGCTGGGCTCCAAATAGAACTATGCTCCTGCTCTGGAGACAGCAGCATAATGGAACAGTGTAAAAGAGGAAGACCAGTCTAACTTGAGTTGTATCGTGGAAAACCACTAGTACAGCATTTTCAAAAGTAATATACATGTGTTGTGGAATGGTAACTTGTTTAGGTAGCAGTGACAGAAGCAGCGCTCTTACCATGGCACGTGGTATCTGTTGTCAGAGCCTGAGCAACAGTTCACCTTATAACAAGATTATGCTTGAAAGCCCCATTAATCCATAATCGAAACTAACCATAAAATAAGACACTTTATCTGTGCATCAGAAAACAGGACATTAAGGGGACCAATAATATTTTTTATTATTGGTCTCTTCATTTATCTTATGATGGGCTTTGCAGTTTATCTTCTGTCTAAGACACCTGATCATCCTTTAAGCCAGCTTTCTTCTTGGCTGCCCCTCGTGAACAGAAAGTTATGAACAGCAGGTGAGTGGGGCCCCTGTGCCTGTGTTGAGCATATCAGGGATATCTGCCCTCAGTGACATCATTCAGAGTCATGAGTAGAAAATAAAAGAAAACATGAAACAGAGTTGTCTGGAACACGCCTGAAGGCAGTTCAGAAAAAGTTGATAAAGTCTCTCTCACTCTCTCTCATGTACACACTCACTGTCCACTTCATTAGATATACCTTGCCAGTACTGGGTTGGATCCCCTTTTGCCTTCAAAACTGCCTTGTCCCTTCATGACATAGATTCAACAAGGCGCTTAAAATATTATTCTGAGATTTTGGTCCATATTGACGTGACAGCATCATGCAATAGCTGTAAATTTGTCAGCTTCACATCCATGATGCAAATCTCCTGATCCAAAACATCCCAAAGGTGAACTTTTGGATTTGAGTACAAGGAACTCATTGTCATGTTAACAAAATTGTTTGAGATCATTTGAGCTATGTGACATGGTGTGTTATTCTGCTGGAAGCAGCCATCAGAAGATGGGTACACTGTGGTCATAAAGGGATGGACATGGTTAGCAACAATACTCAGGTAGGCTGTGATGTTTAAACAATGCTCAATTGGTACAAAGGGGCCCAAAGTGTGCCAAAATTACAACCCCCACACTTTCATCACCACCAACCCAAACCATCAATACAAGGCAGGGTGGATCCTTCCTTTCATGTTGTTTACACCAAATTCTGATGTACCATCCAAATATTCTAGCAGAAATTAAGACTCAGACCAAATATTTTTTTTCCAGTTTTCTATTGTCCCAATTTTTGGTGAGCCCTTACATGTTGCAACCTCAGTTTTCTGTTCTTAGCTGTCAGAAGTAGCACCCAGTGTGGTCTTTGCTCCTGTATCGCTTCAGCTTCAAAATTCAAAGCTGCTCTTCTGCATAACTTGGTTACAACAAGTAGTCATTTGAGTTACCACTGCCTTCTGGCATCAACAAGGCATTTTTGCCCCAAGAACTGGTATTTACTGGATATTTTCTCTTTTCTGGACCATTCTCCATAAACCCTAGAAAGGACTGTGTAGAAAAATCCCACTAGATCAGCAGTTTCTGAAGTACTCAGACCAGGTCATCTGGCACCATTAGCCATTCCATATATTCCATCCATCCATCCATCTATCTATTCAATTCAATTTTATTTATATAGTGTCAGTTTACAACAAAAGTCACCTTCAGATGCTTTAAACTGTAAGGTGAAGACCCTACAGTGTTAAAGAGAAAACCCTAACAATCAGAAAATCCCATATGAGCAAGCACTTGGCAACTGTGAGAAGGAAGAACTCCCTTTTAACAGGAAGAGACCTGTGGCAGAACCCAGCTCAGGGAGAGCCTAGGTCTGGTCTGAGAAACCCATACTGTGGGAGAGAGTAACAAACATTAATGGCACACGGCCGTAGCAAATAAATGCATGGAAAGTGATATCTATCTATCCATCTATCCATATATGTGTGTGTATGTGTGTGTGTAGACATGATTAGATGATCTCCTTTAAGCCTTTAGACTAAATGTAGCAGCAAATGAAGATTTTACTAAGTTTTTTCTAGCTCCTCCTTGTCTACACAGACAGATGCCTGAATGATTATTCTTCCCCAATAAATCATAACAGCAGAGAGCACATTTTAGAATTTAAGCATGCTGAAGCTGAATTGCATCTTAATCTGCTTCAACTATGAACCATTTAATGTTGTGCCATTTGGAAAGGCTGGGAAAGCAATGCAACAACAACAAGCACCAGCAGCAGCATTTCCATCCCGATTGAGTGGCGGTAATTGTCGAGTTGTCAAGCGAGCTTTTGTGGCTGCAGACAGAGCTGGCAGAGCCCATCAGTAGAAAATTACAGAGCAAAAGAACAATCCGCTTCTCCTCTGTTACTTAAAAAGAAAGAGTTGCCCAACAGCAGGAGGATCCAAATGGAGATGAAACCAACCCAAAAGGAGACTGTTTACCTAATGTTGTCTTTGTCTTGAGAGGAAATGTCAATGCAACCCAAAAGAGGAAGAAAAAAGAAAGAAAAAGGAGAAAGGGAGAAAATCAACTGAAGCCACCATTGCTCATTCCTCAGACATCTGACAACAAATCATTATGCCGTCACTACAATTGATTAACAGTCACCTGGTAATTGATATCAACAAAGGGAGGGTTGTTTTTATTTCAGTACCCTCACAAGCAGCCATGAAAACATTAGAAATGCTCTGTTTTTATTGCCACTTGTCTCTAAGGCAACAAGCTCAATTTATCAACTAGTGTTCAGGGCAATGGAATTAAAGCTATACAACTGTTCAAACAAGATCCCATTTTATAGCCTGAAGTTGTTGCAAACAATCACATTTTGTTTCACCCTTTGACCGACCATTCTTTGGACATGTGTGACACATCAATTGCATTCATGTTCCTTTGGCTTTTATCAGAGTCATCAGTAGAATTTAGCCTGATGATTATCAATCTTTAGTAGATAGATAATATTTTATTTAAAACATGAAAAGCAGCACCTCTCAAGTTGCAATGTTTACATTGCATTGTGCATTGTGCATTGTGCGTGGGTTAACTTTCATAAAAACAACATTTGTTAATCCTCAACTACAAATTATATTGTTGGTCCTGTTACTGAAAAATAAGCTTTTCTGGGGGGCATAACAACCTCTAATATCAATCTTGAGTAGTATGGCAGATTGGATTAAATGAATCTATCAGCTTAGAATGACAGGTGGCTCCAAATTTACCTCGAGTAAGACCTGGGAAGACAACACTGAGAGTCTGGCATAACTGCAGAGGCATGCTCTCTTGTCTGGCCTTGATCTTTTATCATTTTTAGCTGGGTCACCCACATGAACCAACGCCAGAACTCTGGATATATGAGTGAGATCATTCTGTCATTTAAGCGGGTTGCATCTGTCCCCACATGCTTCCCAGTTCATATATGTGAACCAATTCATAAAAGAGCACATATGTCACAGCTTCACCACCTCCTCAATGCACACAAACCACATTTCTTAAATCAATACCCTCAAACAAACCCTTAATGTGCAATTACTCACTTAAACAAATGATATTATGAAGCACAAATACCCATCTGTAACTGAGGTGGTCTGCCTCTCTTGACATCTGGCTTTCACTGAATTACAGTGGGCCCCCATGCAGAGCGGCAAACAGGCAACCCATCTCTGAAATGTGCAGGTAGGAAAACAGCTATGAAGGGTTTGTATTCACCTCCTGTGCATTCCACATCCTTGCTCCTGGGGCTACAGTATGGCAGCTGTCCATCGCAAGGAGTATCCTCAAATAAAGTCCACCACAGGTGTTCAGCCAATAACACATATACTCATGTATATAAATATATATAGTATTTAATATTTTTTTCCCAAAAGCAGAAAATAGTCTGAATTGAGAGAAAAAAGACGGGTTATGCAAATAAATATATCTGGCAGTTTTTACAGAGAGCTCACCGAAGTGTGTAGCTGTTTTTATGCATTTGTGTGTGTGCGCATTAAGAAGAACAGCGACTCCCTAGTGTTAATGTAGGGTCTTAATGCTTCATTTCATGCAGCACTGGTATTTCTGAAAATTATGCTGCTACCCCAATACAATAGAAGTGAATGGTGCTTAAAGCCCTGAAAAAAGAAAACAGAAACACAATCCACAGAGAGCGCTGTCAGCAAGGTTTTTCATAGGAACTTCTCTGGGATTTCTCTGGTACAACATATTTCCAATGAATTCTCAGAGCTACATCTCTCAAAAAGATCTAAGAGCTAATTTGGAAAATGTCTTTTTGCAATGAGCTGAGAGATGAATAAAACAGAGCATCAAAGGAAAAGGGGGTAGTTAACGGTAGGGGGATATTTTACTTCTTAAGATAACTGGTTGCTTAAGTAAAGATAGCCAAATGACCATCAACTATTACCCATAAATCCAACCCCCACCCCTTACTCCATCGTCCAGTCCCATCATCTCTTTGATGGACACTGAAACCCAGCAATAACCCCACCTCCCCCACTCATATGCCCTTGTCAGGCTCAGAAGCAATCTTTGCATAGGCGGCATTACTTTCACCAGGGTGCACAAAGATTGGGGAGGGGCGTAATACAGACTTCTGTTGCTAGGGAACAAAGTGACTTTAAATCTATATGTATTTGTCATCATACTTGTTCCTTGGGATAAGGATTGCCACTCAAGGAAGAAACATCAAAGGGCAAAGAAATTTAGCCAGGATGTGAAGCAAGAGGAAACATCAGTTTTCTCCAGTTGGTAACGCCTTGATGGTGGAAAAAGATGAATGAGAGAAACAGAGGGAAAGAGGTTGAGAGAGAATGAGAGAGTGCTTTGGGCCATGTTTTAGCATGAAGAGGCAGCCTATTTTGTATGCCCTGCTTATCGGGTGTGGAGGTACGCCTGTGCACTATATGCAGGGGTGATAAATGAAAATGTTTGGATGTGTATATTTTATTTAAGTCTGGGTGATTTTTGTCTTTGGCTGAATTTGAGCAGTGGATGTGTTTGTGTTTAACCTCAGAGAGAAAGTGCAGAGGTACTGCTCCAGTACACAGAAGTACACAGTCACACACACGCACAAAATACACCCACACTCCACATGCTTTATGATATCAACACTGCTGCTTGCTTGTGCACAAGTCCTTTGCTTGTGTGTCACATCAAGTGTACAATGTGGTGTTCATTGGGAGCAACATGTCAAAAGGGTTTAATGCCAATATCTGCTCCCTTCTATGGCTAGTGCTGAAAATCAATACACCTGCGTTCTCCTTTGAGAGCGTTTGGAGCAAAACACAGCCACACACACAGTACTCTGCTACCAAAGAGTCTCCCCAGGACACTGGGTCGCCCCAGGCCTAAACTACACCTGTCCACCTGCACTTAGGTGGATACTAATATGTTTGATCCAGAGTGACAGGGTCCTCACCTCACAGTGCTTACAGTGTTCTGCTGTGGGGGCAAGACTTTCAGTTCTTGGGTTTTACTGAGGTTAAAGTGTTGCTGAAATTGTGTATTTGTGTATATGTTCTGGACTAAGGCTTATATGTGAATTAGGGACAATGATCCACTGAAATGTGCAAACATAAATGGAAATACAGTACAAAAGGCAAAAACAGAGCTTGCACAGTTCCAATGAGCTTGAAAGTCAATATTTGTATGATCACCTTTATTCTTCCACACAGCCTAAACACTCTCGGGCAAGCTTTCTAGTCATTTCTTTAAGTATTCTTCAGAAATAGTTCTCCAGGCTTCTTGAAGGACATTTCAGAGCTCTTCTTTAGATTTCAGCTGCCTTTTGTTCTGTTCTATGTGAAGATGAGCCCACAATGTTTCAATAACATCGATGTCTGGGCTCTGGGGCAGCCAATCCATGACTGATAGTGTTCCATTGTGGGTTTTCATACCCAGGTAGGTATTTACTGCACTGGTAGTGTGTTTGGGATCATTGTCATGCTAAAAAATGACCAATCAGATGCTTTCAAGATAGTACTGCATGGTGGATTAAAAATCTTACAGTACTTTTCTTCCATCAGTTTTGACAAGCATCCTGAACACCACTGGCTGAAACAAGCTAAGCAATGACAGAGCTTTATTCTCCTTGTTTCCCTTCCTTAGGAATGGCTTCTTGAAAGCCACCCTTCCACTGAGACCATTTCTGATAAGGCTTCTGCATACACTTGCTGGATTAACTGCAGTGTCAGAAGCACCTCCCAGGTCCTGATACATGAGTTTCAGATATGTTTTTCTCCTGTACATAGTCTTTTAGGCCTGCCACTTATTTTGTCCTCCACTTGTCCATTTAACTCAAATTGTTTTAAGGGTACACTGCACTTATACTGAATCACATTGTTGGTGCAAAAATACTATTTTATGCCTTTCATACTGTGTTATCCTTGGCATTTTTCATAGACTCCACTAAAGAATTGGGAACACATTATTTGTTTTTTTTTTGCAACAGGCTGCTAGTAACAAAGTGCCTAAAGATACAATTTAAAATTGATTCTTTGCTAAGCAGCCCATTATGTGTAGATAAACCACTGATTCATCCCTGGTGTTTGGTCCCGTTTTTATGCTTGAATGACTCATAGGTAAGTGTTAATTGGTTTAAAAAACAGCAAAGTATTCCTTTGATAATGGTCAAGTACAAGGACTGGACTGAATATAAGTGAAAAATCAGCCAGTGTCTAAAGAAAAACTTTGAAAACCTTCAGAAAGCCAGAAGAACCTGCTCAAGACCTCAAAAATTTACAAGAAAGGGTGGAGCCTTGGAAGCACAATATAAAGAAATGAGGGTGATTTAAGATTTTTGCACAGTACTATAAATAATATTAGTATGGGAGCTTCTAGACCAGACAACACTTAGGGTTTGGAATTAAAATCCCTCAATACTACTGCTATAGACACTTTACTAAAACATTAATTTTATCTTTTTCATCAAGATGTGTTAAACACACATATCTACAAGTGGCTGGCATGTTTAACCCAGTCAAACATCCACATCACAGAGAGAAATGGATCCCCTTCTTGTCCCTGGTGGTCCAATTTTCTACCCGAATGATCTTCAAATTCTTTTTCTCTTCATTTTCAACCACATTCTTTTTCCAAGGCTTAGCGTTGTTTCGCTCCATCAACCAAAATATTTATCAAGTCTGGCAAAAAACACAAAACAAAAAAAACAAAACAAACAAGCATTGTGTGGTCATCTTACTGTAAGTGCTTCTAATTACCTCCTTAAAATTCTGCAAACAAGCTATTAAATGTCCATGTTTTTTCTTATTCTCTTCCATGCTCTCTCGTATCTTGAAACACCGCAAGCAATTAGTCCGAGTGACTTTATTCATTAGGGGCCCCGTCCTAATGATTATTAAACTGCACACAAGTCAGAAAGTAACTGCAGGGCTGCATGGTGGGAGAGAGGAGAATGAAAGAGGGGGGAAAATGGACAAGGGGAAGGGAGGTGGGAAAGGGATGAGGAAGCTGGAGGGAAAGAAAAGAAAGAGAAAGACAAAAGGATAAGTATGAGAGTGTGGGAGAGATGATTGGGATTAAAAGAAAAATGGGGCAGGACTATCATGGACAAAGTTTAACTTAGCAGAATGTATTAACAGGGACAAACTGACTCCCAACCGAACTGAAATGAGCGCAGATGAGGCTGAGTTGTCCACTGAAAAATTAGGACATATCATTTGCATTGTGGCAGGTGGATTATCACCCATTAAAATCAATCACATAAATCAGTCTCTCTGCCAGCAAACATGTGTATGTTGTAGAAAATAAATGGCAGACAACAGATGCACCTATAAAACCTCGCAACAAAATGCACACAGCAAATAGTCTCAGGTGCTTAGCAAATGTGTACACACTCTGAAAGACTTGCGCCCGCAGTGCAAACATGCATAGACTTTACCATGTCCCCGCTGCTCTCTAGCTCTCGTCAATCCACACCTGATGTTATCTGTAAGGGAGATTTATTCACTTGCGGGAGTGAATTTATGACAGACGGCCCCCTCAGTCAGGAAGACGCCAGCTAAGAAATTGCTTTGTTGAAGGGAAAAAAAAAGAAAAAAGAAAAGCAGATTTGAAAGATTTATTTCTATCTACACCAAACATGCATGATATATTCAATCTGCTCATTTGAGTGAAACAATCATTCCAGGGAGGAGAGGCTACGAGACATGATAAGGCTGAATTGTGTTTTGCCCCCCCAACCCTCTTTTCCAACTAGGCCTCCATGTGCCTGTTCAGATCTATTTGGTTGTCACTGTTTTTTGTTTGGGGTGACCAGAGGGGGTGGCGGTGTGATGCATCATTTTCTGCCTTTTGTTTGTTTCGCTTTTTATTGATAGATTGATTGTTACCTTGGACATGAGCGTTGTGATGGAGGATCTCAAACAAAAACACAAGTGGCAGCTCCTTGCCACTGCCTCAGCAGTCAGACTGGCGAACTCATAAAACATGATCAATATTGCCCCCTCCCCCACTATTTATTCATCTATTCATTTCTTTCACTCGGTCTCTATAGTTGTGGCTTAAAAAAATGTTTGCTGTCAAAAGTTAAAAGGCAGCTCTTCTCCCTCAGAAACTCCATAGTAAGTAAAAGCCATTTGTTGACTCTCAGTGCTCTGTATAGACACAGATGAGTGAATAAGTGATGTGATATACAGTACAAACACTAGCTAAGTGCATTTGGTGGTCTTGACATTAAATGTCAGGAAAGACAAGGTTGGTGTTTGACGGAGGAGAGGAGCCCACTCCTTCTGCATCACAGCCCTCTTGGGTGTCTACACATCGTCTTGTTGATAGGAAAGAGAGGCTGAGGGCTGACAGAGGCAGAGGCATAAAAGTCCACAGACTGTATATTAAAGATGTCCCCATCATGTCACTCATTGGTGTCTGGACTCCAGTTTTAAACCTTCTAATGTGATATGTGGACTGTAGACATCTTGTTTTTTGTGGCTGGAAATTATCATATTTAGATGAAAGGTTGGGGTGTGACGTTATCAGCCAACATTCAAAAGCTTGATTAGCAAGGCGCATCCATAGGCTGTATGGCTGCAACACACAGAATTTCACTCACCAAATTGGATTCATAATTTGTCAGAGAATAGTACTGAAAATGCACTAAATGCATCAACACCACAAACACAGTCAGTTTGTTGACTTGACTTGGCTGAGGTGATGCCTAGCAGACAGTAAGCAGCTACAGCTGAGCAGCAGAGTGGTCACACTCATAATAATACAGTCTTTAAGCCTAAATAAAATCTTAACAGGTAGGCTAATTTAAAAAAAAATACCCTTGTACAGCTGTGAGACCAACTCATTTATTTGTATCAAATTTCAACTATAAAATGTAGCACTTTTTAGTGGCAATTAACCCAGATTTGAAGCCAACCCCAAGCGGTCATTCAAGGAACTGCAGTTTTGTGCAAATTTGTTAACTGCTCATGGAAAAAAAAATTTTATGATAGATTTAATCCCAACCCAAGAAAGCATGATGGTGATAATAGGGTCTTATTATTATTATGATTCTGATTACTGGTCTTTACTTGCTGGCATGTTGTATATTATGCTAATACAAATGCTTATTAAAAAAAGAGGGTGCCTACTGAATATAGCCCTGGTTTTATGCAAACAACTATGGAACAAGTGGGCAACTTAAACCCAGATTTTTGATGCAATATTTTAATGTGATTATATCAAACCAGGATCAATAGATAAAATGCAGCTTAAAGTACCTACCACTCAGCTGTGTGGTTCAGGTTTGACATAAGAATGGGACCCTGTACAAAGTCCTTCATACATGTGGGATTAATACATAGCTCAACCTTTAGGTTAGAAAGAGAAGCTCACAGCATACACTATACTGGAGGTGACCCCGGTCACCTTCTGAAGTGATACTTTCAGTCAATACGACCCTAAAACCTGTATGTGTGACAGTTGCCTCTGGTATCCATTAATGTTAGTGAGGCCACGTGTGGTATGTGGTAAGAGAGAGCACTGGTCTCTCCTGCCATCTAAGTCTGAGGGAAATTCTCTTATCAGTGGCAAGATAGGGAACACAGAAGCATACCAATGGGCAGAAAGGTGGCAAACCTAAGCCAAGGCACTTTGAGAGAAAAATGTGTCATGCCTCACATGCCTTGGCCAATTAAAATGTCTGCACCTAAAGCAGAATTATAGCATAGTTAACTATAATGAGTTGCAAAGTTTAAGATCACTGCCTGCCAGACATAAAACAAAAGAGAAAAAGTTGGAAATTCACAAGTAAGTTTGAAATAGTTGGAGAATGCTGTTCTCTATATGCTTTGCAGCTGAAAATATTAACTGCAGTTATTAACTGCTCTACCAGGTCACTGATGACCTGTTTTTTATTGTTGTTGCCTCAGTCTTCACCTGCAAACTGTCGCTACAGGACAACTGGGAAAGAGATTACTTATATCAAGTGACAGCTTTTAGATTACCCCATGCTTAGGCAGGTTTAAATGTTGAAACCTTCTGCCACTTACAGTAGTTCTATTTCTTTCATTGATTTACTGATGTAATTTCTTGCAGCCAAATTCAGTTTTGCATCTCATGCATGGCTAAAAAAAATCTTTAAGCTTTGATTAGATATTTATGAATGGACCTAGATAACTGTTCAAAGTAAACCAGAATCCATGAAAGTATTAACCTTACCTGTGTGCTTTGGTTTTTTAAAAATCATGCATTTTTACATATGCAAGTGAGATCTAAGTTCAGATTTTGCTCATGCACCTGTGGAGGTGGATTGCTTTATCTGGATCAACATCACCTTCAAAGCGCCACTGCCTGGCACGAAGGGAGTTGGACTCGCTGAGGTTAGAAAAGTGAGATCCTGGGTTGGCAGTATTCCCTCCCTGCCTCCTGTTCTTTGTGCTAATCTCCTGGTTTGGGTCAGCGCTCGAACAATTAAATGAGGAGAGCTGAGTGGTTCCTTCAGGACCCAGGGGCCTTGTCGCATGGGCGGGAGGTTTGCTTGATACCACTGGTGGGAGAAGATGCATCATTAATGGATCAGGAAGTAGGGACCAAGCTACTCGGCACCCTGGTAAACTCTATTAGACCACATCTCATTGCCTTCTTCTGATGAATAATGTATGACGCCCTGCTGGTTCCAGGTGTGACTTGACACAGCAGTTTAAAAAAAAGTATATGAATATTCAGTGGCGGGTGGTAATGAAATCAAAATGTTCAGTATGGGAGTCCGTTTTTAGATTGAGTCTATCTCTGCTGTGCGGAACTGGTAGACTGTGCTGATGGAGAGAAATGAGAGACTTTATATGCACTGACAGGGCTGAAATTTTGCCCTGCACTTTTAATGGTTTGTCTGACAGCAGATGGAGATGTCACTGTGCGCGCACTGATGGAGGCCATTTTGTTTTGGCAAAGCAGCAGTGATTTGTTTGTCTGGGAGGACACTGATGAGCACGAGGACAGATAAATGACCCAATGGTCAACACTAAACAGACTTCATCTAGTTGCTCTAACAGAGGGCTTAAAAATTCCAGTGTAAAAGAAGGAATTTGTTTCTTTGAACACAAATTCACTCTACATGTACAAGGTTTCATATAAGTGACTCAAGAACAGGTGAGAGAAGCGTGACAGATTCAACAGGCATCTTTTCACTTCAAACCTGTATCTGAAACTGCTTCAGATAAACCCAAAATACACAAAAAATATCCTCTAGTACATTCTTCTATGTCCTTTCTCTGTGCTCCACTAGTTCCATTACAGACGGAAATGTAGCTCTGGCATTTACAAGGTCCATCCAGCAGCAGAAATACAAAAAGAAAGCTTGTGAACAAGAGAGCATAAGCCCGTCATAGATAAACGACCAAGCCTCCGAAGGTTAATGCCCACCATGTGTGAAACAGGGAGCTGCAGGGGGCCACAAGAGGCCAACATGGTTGCAAAAAGCACGTCCCAGACACCCCGGCAGGCGTGAGGGGCTCTAGCCGCTGATTAATGCCATACTTTGGCTAATTACCTCCTCAGCGGACGTTAGCTTTAATGACACGAGTCATCAGAATACGTCAGTGTGGATGGATAGCCGGTTGAGGGAGGGGCGGGGGCTGAAAGAGGAGAAAAGCAGGAGAGATATCAGTGCAGCCGAGCGTCAGAGAAAGCCATCGACTGCACCTTCCCACCCCATTAGGTCGATTTCAGCCCGCCCGCCACTGCGCCGTCCATATCTGAATAATAACTGTCGCTTAGTTGCAACCCTACCACCCCGCTGCCCTTCCCTCAGTCCACCAGACCAGCATCGACTGGCTCCATTTGGTACCCTGTGACGCTTTCAGTCAAACTCTAATTTACTAAGAAATAAATGGTCTCCGTAATAACAAGGCCCTGAAAGCTCCAATCTCAGCGAATCTGCCTCACCGTCCCACAACAATTCATTCCATTGCAATTCAGCAACACAGAGCCAAGAAGAGGACAATGGTTTCAGCTGTTGACCCGCCCAGCTGATGAGCTACAAGTGCCTGATTGGCGCAGTGTGCTGTCCTAAAGTGTGGTCATTCTAGCCCCAGTGGAAGAAGTGAACTCTGATGGCAAAGCTAATTTGGATATTCTCTCAAGCGTGAAATATGGAAAAGAGTTACTAAATGAGCAATTAATCCCACGGAGATACCATGTACCCTCAAAAGCTTAGATGGAAGAAGGGAAAAGAACAAAGTAGAAAAAGAAGCTGATTACCATTTTAACTTTCCTTAATGTTACAAATAGTTTTGAAACATTTTGATTTACTGAATACGATGAGATTAACATTTTTAAACTGAGAGAACTCAAACAAATGTATGTGCACAGGCATCACCGTCATCATTTCTGAGCTAAGTTTTGCCATTTTCTCTTTGAATGTTAAAGCTAATTACTTACGGACTGCTTTAGCCTTTTCATTCTCTGAAGACCTAATTGTTATGTATTGTTGTGAAGGTCCGCAGGACTCTCCTGGAAGTCTTATTTATTTTTGCCATTCATCAGTCTGTTAAATATAGTCAATACCACTGTCAGCGTAAATTACATGGCCAGCTGCAGAGGCGAATTTCCACGGACGAGGGAGGCAAAAAGGACCTTCAGTGTGTGCCAAGAAGTGTTCTTAAGTGCGACACTGATGCTGATTCAGAGCTGAAAGAATGCGATGAAAAAAGGATGAAACTGAAGGGGGTGGCCCTCGTCTTTCTGTTCTTTTTGCAATGGAAGAGGAAAGGGTTCATCCCAGTGCCACAGACAACAAGTGCATGGCTTAAGTGTCTGGCACTGTGACATGTAGCTGAAGAAATGGTTCTGCATCCTTCTTTTGTCTCTTTTAGGGACATGGAGAGAAAAGTAAAGGGATATGTGCGACAGGATTTCAGTCCTGTATAGCTCTTGCGAAATATAACACATAATATTAACGTATTAGCTGTCAGCTACTGCAGCACCAGTTTTGTCCTTGAAGTTAGGGTGGACTGGCATTAAACTATTTCAATAACAATTTGTACAAGACTGCCCCTGTCTTCTTTATTCAAAGAGAAAGGCTGGGAATAACCCCTCTCGTCCCCCGTATGTGTGTTTGCGTGTGTGTCGTGCACCCCACATGCAAACACACACTAATAACTAGCAATCATGATAATCTATAACTGCACTCCAACCGAGTCCCTGGACAGGCATTACAGTCATGTTGCAGGCCAATAAATAACAGCACAAATAAAGCGCCTGTCCGTTCCCGCGCCCAGTGTGTATGCAAAATAGGTCAATAACACTATCCTGGAGGTCATTGCCAGACCGTTTGCTCCTTTATCGACTGTACTGCAATTCCAAAGGAATTAGGCTATGTCACAATTCATCGTACCCGCAGCCTCTGGGTCTTTGACAAAAAGGGAGCCTTCTGTGGGGATGACAAAACCCATTTGTCTTACAAGGTTGTGTGTGTCTGTTTTGTTTCTGCTTTGCCTTCAGTGACCTGAATCAAAATAGAAAAGAGCCTTTTGCGGTATATCTTTTATTTTAGGTTCCTGCCTTTTTGCCTGTTAAGGGTGTTAGAGCGCTGTGTGTCTTTATGATAAAAAGCCTCCTTGTTGTACCACCTACAATTAAAACACAAATACCTCCATTTAATCAACTCTTGTAATCCCTCTAATTCATGAGATTTCTGTGGCTAAATCAGCACATCTTGCTTTCAGTTGCTTAATTTCTCTCCATTGATCTATAACTCTCAAAACTGCACCCCCGTACCCCCCCCCAGCAAGGAGAAAACTTTAGCAGAACTCATTCTCAACTCAGAACTGTGCAATAACTATTCAACCCTGTCATAGGTTTAGGGATGCCCATTGTCGCAAATCCTTCAACCCTTCAAAGCTTACTGATAGCCTCCTCGCAGCATGATCAAGGCATAAACGTATGAATATATTTGTCAGTTCTCAACATCATCAAAAGCTTGATTCCCTGCCAAAGGCTGAAACATGTGGCTCGATGCCCACTTTAAGAAATGTCCTTTCCTTTTGTCCTCCTCCACTTGTAATTGATGGATGATGGAGCAATTGAGTGATCTTCAGCGACAACCGTCAGTGCCCATTTTTTTGGGTTTATTCCAACTACATTTAATTTCTCAATCAAGGGCGTTGCACTATTTAGTTCCAAAATAAATCTTTGTCATATGCATGGGCAAATCTAAAATCAAGTTGTTTGTCTTTCGAGTATAAAATTTCAGTGCCCTCCATAGTGCAAAGGTTTACGCATTCACCTCAAATATGAATGGACACCAGGACCTTCACAACCAGGAGGAGACACAATTCCAGCCTGGTGCAGGTGTGCGTGTGGGGGGGGGGGGGGGGGGCCCCGCCCGGGGG
>VUQH01042910.1:0-11484 GCA_015106775.1 Etroplus canarensis | reverse complement strand
GAAATACCCCCGCGGGGGGGGGGGGGGGGGGGGGGGGGGGGGGGGCGGTCCCAAGCCAGTGTACTCCTAGTTGCAGTCCAAAGCCCAGATAAATGGAAGCGTAAAATCTGCTCCAAATTACATATGGAGATTCATACATTGTGGCTAAAAGGGAACAGCCTAAAGTACCTATACCTATAGAAATATAATTTCACCCTGACCACTACATGGTGTCATATTTGCAACTAAAATGTCTTCTGTATTTTGGTTTCATTTTTTGTGGTGGTGTTGTTTAAAATAAAAATTGGTGAGAGACTCAAGAGACCTATTTGAAGCAAAAGTTTCTACAGTATGCAGGTGTGAGCTTTGTCAAGTAGACAGGGAGGCCCAAAAAGAATTTCTAAAAAGCCTTTTAAGAAATGTGAAGCATGTTTATTTTCCAATAACACCACAAAACAGTTCTGGCCAACACCTTCCCATATACAGGCTCATACAGTTCACCAGTTCAGATTATACCAAACCACCTAAACTGGACCTCTGCTTGTGCATACCATTAGCAGATTCAAAAAAGTTTTTTATAAATACAATGTACCTTTCGGCTGCTCCCTTGTATTCTCCACCAAGGGGTCACCATAGCAGATTAACCCACACTGGTAATTTGGCAGAGATTTTACGCCAGATGCCCTTCCTGACACAAACCTCCATGATAAGAGGGGCTTGTGCACCCACCTGGAATTGAACCAGGGACCTTTCGCTTGCGAGGCGAATGCGCAAACCACTACGCTACCGGGGACACTAAAACACAATATTTATGCAAAATCATTTCTCTCTTGTTGCAATCTCTTGTAATATTTACAAACATCCACATGCTAGATAAATACAAGTATGGCCTAACCAATGAATAAATACATCCAAACAGTAAACCCAAACACCCCTCTGCCTACTACCCACTTGATGATACCCTCACGAAACTAACATAAAAGTGTTCATGGGCTCGATGGAATTATTTTCCCCAGACACCCTGAGAGAATAAAGCTTGGCAGAGGTGAGTTTGTGTCCCAGATGGTTTACTCTTTACTGTTTTAACATGTGATCATACATCTTTAGTAAGTAGATATTTAACTTCAAATAATACAACTGTTTGCTAATTCACAGGTGCACTGCCACAACCACCAATAAATGTCTATTAAAACAATGCGTGTGTGTTTATTTCACCCCTATTCTAATGCGTGCCAATTATATGTATATCAGTGCATTCGTTTGTGCTGCCCCATCTTAACAGCAATTACCACTTTATTAGTATTAATTTATGGTAAGAGCAGCTCATCATGACAGCAGGTTTTGTCAGGATGCAGTGTGAAGGACCCAAATGTGGTACTTAAGGGGAGATAAGAGTAAAGGTTTTGAACTTAAGGACTATGTTCCTTTGTGAAACTTCAATGCATTCTCATCCCTAGGTGTCAAATACTGCCATTTATTCAGATGAAGAATCCCCCACAGTGTACGGTTTACACATTCGCTTTACAAGTGAAAGGTCCCTGGTTTGATTCCAGGTGGAGACACAAGCCCCTCTCGCCACGGAGGGTTGTGTCAGGAAGGGCATCCGGCATAAAACCTCTGACAAATTATCTATGTGTAATAATCTGCTGTGGTGACCCCTTGGTGGAAAACACAAGAGAGCAGCCGAAAGTACATTTTTAGCGAGATGTCACACAGGCTGGAGAGATATGCACAAGAGTCTTTGAGCATTTGCGTAATGATACAGCGCAGTAATATTGGAATCAACATTGGAGGAAAGTCCACATTTAGAGACTGAAGGGGTGGCTGTGGACTAACAAGTTTTTCAGCCAAGGAAATGTGGTTTTGTATCAATTTTGGGGCATTGTGTTTTCTTATTTGTCTCACCTGCTGCTTAGTATAATTTTCACTCACTTTTTACTCTAACTTTAACTCACTGGTTAGATTTAGGCACCAAAAACCTATTTGGTTTGGTTCAGGTAATGGATTCATGTTAAAACAGGTTTCTACAAAGCATTGCCTTGCATGTTATAAAATTACGCTTACCCATTGCTTGATGCCCTGGGCATGAGGATAGGCTCATATGATTTTCTCATATCATCACAGGCACCCTCTTAACTGTGCTTAACAGAAAAACAACAGCACTGGTTTCTCATTCAGTTTAAAACAAGCATAGCATAATAGTAGTAGTATACGTCACCTTTTATGGTAATGTGAAAAATTTGTGATCTCCCTCAGCAGGAAGTACAGAAGAGAGTCATCATCTTTCAAGCCTTTAACAGGTTGGGGTGTTTGATGCTTAGAAATCAGGTATCATTTTTGCAATTCAAATTCAGATATGAACAGTTTTGAGTTTTCAGCTTAACCAGTTTTAACTGATAAAAGCCTTTTTTTCCCCAAAACAAACTAAATTAGCAGTACTGGTTTAACCTACCTAACATTGTAGCAGCTTTGTCAGTATGTTTCCACTAACGTCTATCAGAGACTTTTTACCTGTGTAAAGTGCCACTAAGCCAGTGGCAAACCCTGTTAAGAAAAGCTGACAGACAGACTGGGAAAGAATGTCTGGTGGGTTTTGATACTGTCAAAAGACATCTCTTCCTTCCCCTTTCTGCAATTCTTCTTTGTCCATTGCTCTACTCACTCCTCTCCCAGTCCCATCATGATGGCCTGAGCATGAAGGAGCCATCTGTCACTCTGTGCTCATTCCTGCTCGGGTCCTGAGAGCCCGCCACTCGCCTCTCACCCGCCTTGGCTGTCATGTCTGCTGGCTGAAGGGAAAAGTGACGAGCAGCGACAAACGTCCCCAGCTTGAGTCTGTCAGTAACCCCCTCATTTTCCTCTCCTCTCCTACTTCTACATGTATGTACACACATCCCAGCGTATACACTCATCGGTGCTTGAAAAATCTGCTTGCAGTATCTATACAGACAGCCTTCAGAGAGCTCACATTCGATTGATTTTCTACATTTTGCAACAGCGCAACATCCTGACAGGGGAGAGCGTGAGCAGGAGAATACAGGAGGGAGAAGATGGAAAGAGACAGACAGAGTGTGGTATTCCCTCATCTGACCATTATGAGAAGCATGTCAAACGAGGGCGAGAGACAGAGGCCTTGACATGGGCCAGCCCACACAGGGAGAAGCGGTGAAGTGGGGAGCAAGGAAAAAGCAGGGAAATAGATAGAAATGGGGATGTAAAAAAGGCAGGGCAGCTTCAGACAAGAGGGGAGGGGGAAGATCACGAATGTAGAAATAGTCTGAAAAGAAAACGACGAGAGAGACCTAAAAGAAGTGGAATAATGAGGTGGGGCAGATAGAGGGGCGGGGGAAATGAAGAAAGAGTGCTCTTTACAACCTCACATCGACTGGGCAAAGTCAGCCCAGCTACGGCGGCCACACCTTCTCATAGCCCTCCTTTGGCCCCGATCACACCTCCCTCCTCCTCGCCCCTCCATCCTCTCCGCTTGCAGGGGCCAAAGTGATAGACAGTGAGAATCTAGTGATAGCATTTGATTGTCAGCTGAAGTGGCAGTTATAAATTTACTCCAGGATGGCCATTTACTGTGACGGTTCAGGCAATTGAGTGAGTGTGGCATAGGGGCGTGCAGGCAGAGATACACAGAAAGAAAGATGAAGGTAGAGGGGTAACTGTGGGAGGGACTGGCTTTCTGATCTTTGTCTCCCATCATCCTTTGTGATCAAAATGCTTTTATCGGTGCCACCAACAGACACAAACCCCTCCTTGCCTTCTCACACAACATTAAACCTTCAAAACCTACAAATAGCTGCTGTCTCAATTTGGGCAATTCAGGGCTTCTAGCTGGCTCAAAAAGGAAGGTCTTTACACAGAAAAAAATGACCTCTGTTTTGTGTAGTTTACTGGAGCATCTGTCTTTGTTTACAATATCTTTCCTGATATTTGGAGGCAGGGGGTGCAGCCATTTCACAGCGCTCCCCCACACATGTCACCACCCCACCCCACCCCACCACCATTCCTGGTGGATTATTCCTTCAATTTCTTAAAAGCCGAAGCCTCCATGGGATGGTCCAATTGCAGGAGAGGGATGGGGTGGGGGATGCTGGAAAGCAGTTGGCATTTACAAATGCTGTGAGCACAGTGAAATATGGGAGCCATATTTCAACATATGTGAGGCTGAACGTGCACACGCAGAGCTGCACACAAACACGGGCATGTTGACACCTCTGCACAGCACACAATTCACATAGTCATCAGTCTGCCAGAGTCAGGTGCATTAATGTGCATGCACTTGTTTGTGCGGGTGTGTGTGCTGGTGACGGTGGTGGTGGGGCTTGCAAAGGTGGGCTTGTGTTCACTTTTGACATAAGCTTGACAGGCTCTTAATTGCATCCAGGGTCCATGATGCCACTATCTGCAAAAGAAAGTGGCACACACAGAGACTCACAGACTAAGATCCTAATGTTTTATAGGAAATTGCATTGTTTTGTTTTGTTTTTCAAAATGTGAAATCTGTTTATTAATCCTAACCCAAACAATAACACAAACAAAAATTAAGTTTTTCTAAATTGTGAACTTGTAGGGTCATTTAAAGTCCAGAAGATGTAAAATATTTGATTTAAACAAAAAAAATGCACCCACATAGCCCTAAAACTGTCACGAGCAGAAGGGAAACAAGTAGGAAGAGAAATACTACAGGCATGTCTATCTGTAGGCATAGGCTCTAACTAGCAGCGAAACTAAACAAAAGAAGCTGTGTGTGTGTGTGTGTGTGTGCGTGCGTGCGTGCGTGCATGTGTGTGTGTGTGTCAGATAGACAAGTTATACCCCTGCTGTTCCCGGGTTCCCCCAGAGTTAAAATCTTTCCCCTGCTGTGTGCCCTTGTTATCAGCTCTTTGGCTCTTTTAGAAAATCTTATTTCAGAGCATTTTTATCCATAAGAGTTCATGAATGTCTGCATCAGGCCCAAGGGTTTGTGAAAATTCTCTTCACATCTCTTCTTTTTTTTAAAAAAAAATATATGCTATCAAAATCAGTCTGTGGAGACAAATTTAAAAAGCAGATTCTATCTGATTTGGTCTCCAAAAGAAAGCTTGCCGGATTTATTCGATCATGTCCCCCCCCCCCAAAAAAAAAGCCATGTTTGGTATTAACATAAGCACGGTTATTCTGTTTGAGTTGGGGCTTATTCATTTAATAACATGCAATGTAAGCATATCCTAAAATGAAGCTAGAGCTCTGTTTATGGGCTAAGATGATATTCAGCACAGGCATTTGCATATTCCACAATAACGCGGCCAGCCACAAAATACACATGTATGCCGGCTTTGTGTTGGAATATCTTCTTTCAGAAGTCAATGTAGGCACAGCTGAACACAGGGAGAGCCATCCTGGACTTCCTGGCATGCTTGGGAAGCTGAG
This sequence comes from Etroplus canarensis, assembly GCA_015106775.1. Classification (NCBI taxonomy): domain Eukaryota; kingdom Metazoa; phylum Chordata; class Actinopteri; order Cichliformes; family Cichlidae; genus Etroplus; species Etroplus canarensis. Next base: position 6,087 of record VUQH01042910.1, on the reverse strand, counting down.
GTACAACAAAGACAGGTGCAGCTACTGCATAAGATAGGACAATGTAATTACTGTAGGAAACAGTATAGCACATGAACCATTCACACACATCCATACCCACACACACAAACAGCAAATTATATCCCAGGCATCTTTCTGCACATAGTGACAGAAAAAAATGTTTTGTGTTTGTCTGCGGAACTCAGAAACCTAAAAGTGACCTGTACTGCAAGCATCCCTCTCTGCAAGCCACTGGATGATGCTTCTCTCCTGCTAGTCATTTAATAATTTCCAACCAGAACTGTATATTGGTTTCAATGTGAGGAATAACAATGACTGCTTGATGATGAAATCAAGCTGTTCGGAAAAATAACAAACTGTAACTGTAATTGCATTTGTAGCAATTCAAGGCAAAACCATTTGTGAATTATTTTTAGTTATCTCATGTTATGTGAGAGTTACACACACATCATTATACAACCACCGCTGCTTTGTCTATCAACCTTTATTTTCAGCAGCACACATCAGCAGAGTATAAACTCTGGCAGTAACTAATCAAACCACAGTAACCTTCACCTTTCTGTGCACCAGGTTCCTGTAAATAACTTCAGTGGTAGAGTTTATTTTTCTCTCATAGGGTTAAGAAAGTCCAATATTGCTAATCCATGTGTAAAAGTAAGAGTATTTAACATCCTACGTACACAAATACTCACTTCACACAAGTGAATTTTAATACATATTTGATAAAAACTGGGCTAAAGTTTAGCCCATACCGGATCATGCAACATGACAATGATCCCAAGCACACCAGCAAATCTACAACAGAACAGATTTAAAAGAAAAGAATCAAGGCATTAGAAAGGTCCAGTCAAAGTCCAGACGTCAACTCAACTGAAATGTTGTGGCAGGACCTTAAGTGAGCCGTGCATACAGTAAACGAATGCCCACAAACCTCAGTGAACTGAAACAATGTTGTAAAGCAGCGTGGGTCACAATGATGTGCTGCTAAAGGTGTTTCTAAAAGCTATTGGATCACGGGGTGTACTTAGTTTTTCACAGGACACTATGCGGTCCTGTGAAAACTTTCATATGACTACTACAATCATCCTTTCAATCCTGATGTCCTACAGAATATACAGATGTGATTGTAAAAAAAAATGCCATCCACTTTTCTATATTCTCTGTTTAACAGAGAATATTAAACAACAGTTTTGTCACTTTCCATTTGCAACCCTAAATGGTACTTTTTCCCCAACTCCAAGCTCTAGTTATTACATAAATAGTAAGCACCTTCGGCTGCTCCCTTGTATTTCCCCATGGAGTCAACACAGCAGATGAATCCGCATAGGTGATTTGGCATAGATTTTGTGTCGGACGTCCTTCCTGAGGCAACCCTCCCACCATGGAAGAGTCTTGTGTCTCTGTCTTCACTCAAACTGGGGATCTTTCACGTGAGCAGCTAATGTGTAAACTACTACACTACGGAGACCTACCAGTTATTACATAAAAATACAAATTAAATTTGATTAAGATCAGGATGAATATCAGGCTCCTCCAAAGTGACATGCACTGTTGCTTTAGTGAAGATTAGTTTTTAATGTTTGTTTCACCCCTTGGCTCTTTTTCCACTTTCTGAAATATCCTTTTATTCGAACTGAGATCAGTTATCCTTTGCACCCCTGTCCAGGGAGTTTGTAAAACTACCGGTGATTATTCACTGAGGATTGTATGCAGCCTGGCTTGGGGAAGGGAGTAGGTGAGTCCTCCAATCATCACGTCATTTTCAGCAACTGCAATCATGGAAGAGCTTGTTGCAAACAAAGAATACAAAATGTACTCATGCTGAATCATTTTTCCTTTAAACTGAGTTCAACCAGAAAGCTACTCAACAAAGCAATCAGGTGAAGGACTCCTCCTTAAACTAGGATACCTAAATAAACAATTAGCTGGGTTATACTATATGTTAATGATCAGGGAGCACATGTGCAAAAACTTTTTATTTTTGGTTGAGTGTCTTGTTTTGTGCAGAAATCAGTCCATAATAGTACCCAAGTCCAAATGCCAGTTCCTGGTAGCCTGGGCGAAGGTTTGAAAATTGGAAGAATATTTTTGTGTGCTTTTTATTGTTTCATTTTGCTAAATTAGTGGTCTGTCTTCTTGACAGTTAAACACAATAACAATCACTATGACTAGCAGATATAGTGCTATGGAGACCTGGGTTTTTACAGTCAACGTTAAGTACTGCAGAACAAAGCACCAGTGTAGACACCGTTCCTGTGTCCGACTTATTTTCTGTCATCTATGCTAGGCAAGTTAGACAGTAGTTTTTCTCTGACATCACCACACCTTCCAAGATAAAAACCCTAAGCATTTAATTCTCTGTGCTATGCCCACCTGGCTTTCCACTGCAATTACAATGCACTTGTGTGTCCATGGCTGTAAGGCATCCTTCATCCTATTGTGTCATTGAGGTCCTTTGGTTTGCTAGATTTGTCCAAATACAAGTGGAAATGGGTGATTCTGTATTATTTTCACAATGAGGAACTGTATGACTACAGTATATCATCAGTTGGTTGAGGAATGATGGCCACTTGGAAAATGTTAGTGTCACCTAATTGTAGTCCACATTTAGTTGCACTTTATAAGTTAATTATTTATTCAAGTTAAATGCTTAAACAGGAAGACCATTACTGTAGCAAAACACAGAATAAAAAACAAAACAAATACCTTCGATGGACTCAACCACAATTTTATTATAAAGCCCTTCATAGGAAGACTCCTACTTATATACAGCAGACCTGCTGAGACCTTACTCTAGCAGGCAGCCTCCCCGATCATCTAATCAGAGCCTTTTAACTGTTCCACGATCCTATTTTAAATTCAGGGGTGATCATGATTTTGAGGCTATAACACCTAAACTTTGGAGCAAAACCATTTTTGTAAGTTAGCTTTTTCTTAATCCTTTACCCATATTTTTGGGTATAGATCACATCAAATGTATGCATGGAAGTAGGTGTGTCTGCATATTTGTGTGTCTGTATAAAGGAACATGTAGATTTCTTTAATGTATGTTTGATCTGAAGAGTTCAGCACTTTTGTGTTTTAAAAAGTGGTAAATGTATAAAGTTATTATGGCGCACACAAAGACGAGGAACAATAAAATGAGCATTTTTGTCTATTTAAATATGCTGGAAAAGCTGTGCAAAACCAATTAAAGACTAGAATCTGTTTGAAATGTCACTCAAATCCACTTATCTTTTTAATCACTTCAAAGTGGTTTCAATAGGTTTGTCTAGATTGTTTTAGAAAGTCTGATCAGCTCTTTTCACAGCTTTGCTTTATTCAAAAGCCAAGAATGGAATACACTATATATGACAGAGCTTATAATTTCAACACTTTTTTGGAAGAAGGACACAATGTATTATTATGGTGTAATGGTTCGACATATTTGGCCAACTTGATACATAAATGCATGATGCTGGATTGTTGCTCAGTTTTTATTTAATTAAGTTAGGAAGCTTTTACTAAATGCATATTTGTAATTAAAGTCTGCAGAGAGTGGTGAAGACAGCTGAGAAGACCATCAGGATTCCACTGCCCTCTCTCATGAGCATCTACTACCGGAGAACTGTCTCCATCCTTAATGACCACACTCCTACCCTCATGTCGAAGGTACAGTGTCAAATGCAGGACCTCAGGACTAAAAAACTCCTTCTTTCCCACTGCCATCAGACTCCTAAACAGCTAACAGGAGTTTAAAATCACACAACCTCATGTCACTACACCTGATTGTTTACATTTTCAGCTATCATGCATAATTGCACAATCACTGCTTTTTGCACAATATGTACACAGTTTCATAGGCTATGTTTATACTTTATACTTGCATCTGTCACATGCTGCCCTCTCAAATTGTCTTAATTGTCTTATTGTATACTGTCACATTTTCAGTTGCCATGCACAATTGCACACCTACTGCTACTGCTTTCTGCACTGTATGTACAGTGCTTTATAGTTTATGCTTTTATTTTTATTTTTATTTACATGTTACATGCTGCTCTCAAAATTGTTTTTATATTACCGTATTGTATATTGTATAATACTACTTTTATATGTAGACTTTACATTATTTAGCATTCAGTGTGGACAGCAAAGTAAGAATATCATTGCACAGGGAAACATGTTTCATTACTGTGTATGTGACAATAAACCTTGATTTAATTTGATTAAAGGTAAGGTAACTCAACAGACCATGTAAATGTGTGGATTTTTTGCAGTGAAAGTCAAAACTACTGTAAGAAACACAATGCATAAAGTACGTCCAATTAAAACTCTAAATACAGTTAGTGATTTACTTTAAAAAAAAAACTGTAATATTCTTATAGCAATTGTAAGTCCTACAGCTTTTGATGAAGAGGTTGCTTTAATGTTTGTTTTTAACTTTTTGCCTCTCCTAGGATACCGTTCATTGTTCTTGCCATTATTTCCTGACAACAAAAATACAAAACAAATAAATACACCCTCATTCCCACATTCCCAATGGGCAAAGAAAAACATATTTTGATGAGTGTTTCCAAAATTACTGGCTTTTTCGTCTCTATCTGAGTCTTCCCCAAAATAAAAGCATAAAAGATGCATAAGTTCAGCACTACTGCTTTAAAAGCGATTCAGCTGGCATAAACTGAAACATTTAGAGTTCCAGAAGTAAACCAATCTGAATTGCTGCACTTGGAAAAAACAGAAGCAAGCACTCAGAGCAACACGCTTTCACCTCCATAAGATCTGTGAATGAACTCCAGCTGCACTCCTATTAAAGCTACGTTAGATTCCCGACATTAGATGCCTCATTTCTGCAGAGCGTTAGTTTTGTTTTTCCCCCTGCTATGTGTTAGTACGAGCTTGAGTACAGGAAAGGCGGTGCTTGCTGGAGGAGAAACAGTTTGTTTAATATGGATTCAGGCACTGGCATCTTACGGGCCTGCCCACTGTGGGCCTCTCAGACCTCATTGTAATTTCATTAGCTGCTGCAGCGACAATGAGGGCCATGTCGCATCAACACATCAAACCCCTGGGCTGCCAAACCCCTGAGCCACCACGTGTGCATACAGCACATAAACACAACAGAAACACATTTGTGCACATGCATGCATAAATGTAGAAACCCACTCGCTCACTCCCTCACTTTTCACACTCTCTCTCACACATTCCCACACTCTTCCCCATCTCCACCACCCCTCCTGAGCTTTTTTCCCACTGGCAAGTCTCTGGTGGGCAGAGGAAACAGGATTTCTTCTGGGGCTTTCCCTGCCTTCCCATTTTAGAACAGCAGAGCTGGGAAGGAGGACATTGTGGAACTGGAGGAGTGGAGACGATCGGATCGGCTTTGATATATGGAACCAGCTTTGATAGTCTTTCCTTTCTTCTCACTATAAATAGCGAGCTACAGCTTTAGGGAAAAAGAAAAGAGTGCCAAGAGGAGGAGGAAGAGAAAATGAGGAAAGAAAGATCCCTGGAGATGATATTGTGTGCTAATAGGTACACACACGTACACACACAAGATATACAACAATCCGTCTTTCATGTCTGAGAAAGACAGGAAACGGTTTACCTTCTGTCAAAATAGCAGGAAGGGCACTGATGTCTGGATGGGGAGAAGTTAAGATGCCTCTCTGTAGTTTAGTTCCTTCTACATGGGAACAACAAGGGTGTGAAGGAAGATAATATGACAAACAGAAGTAGTACATGCCATAATCATTAACACATGCTTGTTGAAATGCTAACAGCACTTCAGCTCACTGCTCGCTTTTAAAAAAAAGTATAATATGTGTTTTCACGTCAATTTACAACATCTTAGATAGTAACTGGCCTCAAATAGTTTTACTGTGCTAAGAAAATTTAATGACAGGCGATCTGGCAACCTAACGGCTATCTTTTGACTACGACTGCAATTGTTTCAGAGCCGAGACTAAGCCCAGGCTTCCTGTTCCATGTGCCAGAAATTGTTTAAAACTGGCTCTCTCCCTCCGGGGGAAGTTCTCTGCCTCCCGGTCTTATATATCCCGGCCCCGACCTCCACCAGCCTCCCTATCTCCACATTAGCTGCACACG
>VUQH01042908.1:0-14378 GCA_015106775.1 Etroplus canarensis | reverse complement strand
CTTTTAGGGTCCTGTTGATCTTGTATAGTTGTAGGCATTCCAGGATCCAGGTGTGGGGCATCGAGTCATAGGCCTTCTTGTAGTCAATCCAGGTGGTACACAGGTTGGTCAGCCTAGTCTTGCAGTCTCGGTTGACTGCTCGGTCTACCAGTAGCTGGTGTTTTGTGCCTCTGGTATTCTTGCCAATTCCTTTCTGTGCCCCGCTCATGTACTGAACCATATGCCTATTCATCTTAGCCGCTATGATGCCTGACAGGAGCTTCAATGTGGTACTGAGGCAGGTTATTGGCTGGTAGCTGGATGGAACCAGTCCCTTCTGGGGGTCCTTGAGGATCAGGACTGTCCGGCCTTTGGTTAGCCATTCCGGGTGTCTCTCATTGACTAGCAGCTGGTTCATTTGTGCTGCCAGACGCTCGTTGTTAAGAATGTGTAATTTAGCTATGATGAAGGCTTTATCTGTTTGCACACTGATTTTTTTTTTAACCTGACAGACCAATGGTTTTATCAGCTGTTTTTCTATGTTTAAGTGGCTCCCATTAGGGGTGTGTCCTTTCTCTGTTTTCATTTGTGTTACATATTAATGAGCGTCAGAGTCACTACCAGGACAGACACATAATGAAGTTTACAGATGATTCTGTTATAAGCATCTCTGCTCAACAATAATGCCTATAACCAGATGATTTTACAGACTGGTGGTGTGGATATTCTTTCCTGAACATAAATGTGGCAAAACACCAAAGAAATGGTCATTGACTTGCTGGAAGCCTTCAGCTGTTTCCGTTGTTTGCATCCATGGTCAGTCTGTGGAGGTGGTGCAGGGCTTTTAGTGTGCTGGGCACACTAATTACTGGCAAACTCTCGTTTGATGCCAACACAGATGCTATATGGTGAAAGCCCACCAGCGCATGCATTTTCATCGCAAACACAGATGTCTTAATGTTGATTTTTCTTTTATGAAAATGTTTTTATTATTTTATCTGCTGGTTTGAGTAACTCAGCTTGAAAAACAAAAAGAGGCTGGAGCATGTAAAACTGTGCAGCAAAACTGTTGGCATGAATTTAAATGATCTTGCTCCTCTTTATAGGGTCAGGGCCACTAAGAAGGCAGAGGCTATACTTTTTGATGATATTCATCCTATTTTGTCTGAGTGTAAGCTGCTCTCTACTTAGATGCAAAACAAACAGACTCATACACTAATTTATTCTTGCTGCCATTGGTCTGTTAAACTTCATTATATGACTCTATGTCTCTGATATGTACTGTACTTGCATGCTATTGTTTCTTCTTGTTTTTATATATGTCCCTGGCAGCAAAAAAAAATTACCCCTCGGAGATAACAAAGCTAACCTTGAAAACCATTTTTGTAACAGGTTACAAAACTTGTTATTTCCTTTAATGTAACTGCAAATTTTAACATGGGAGTCTATGGGGACTGACTCATTTTTAGAGCCAGCTTCAGCTGGCCACTAGAAGAACTGCAGTTTTTGGCATGCATTTTCAGCTTAGTTCAGCCGTGTGATAAGAATACACACATAAAAAATAATTACCTCCACTAAAGAGTTTGTGTTCACTGGCACTTGCTTTTCTGTGTGTCATACAACTAAAGTCAAGAATGCATTATCATAATTTTTGAGGGGTGGGGTGTTGTATAAGGAATGAACCATTAAATTTTGGAGGTGATCTGGTTCTGGAATTTTTTTTTTGATGACCCTTTTTCCCCCTGTGAGATAGGGGCAATCAATGGGCAATGGATCCGGGTTTATAAATAATTGCAGTACTGTCTGCATAAAAATTACAGTAGCTTACAACATCTCCATACAGTATGGTCTACCATACTGAAGTTTGCTCAAGATCCAAGTAGCATTTCTAATCTCATGAACCAGAATGTTGAACTATAAAAGGTTCATGAGAAATTCTTTACTGTTAGTAACTAATGATGATAATAATGATATTAAACTGCAGATAAAACACTGTTAATTCAGTAAAGGAAGCACTAATATCAAAAATTAGTTTTTCTTGAGTAACATTCTAAATAACAACAACATGATACCAAGTACTAGAGGTAGGTTTTCATGGTCACGGAGTTACGGGGATAAATGTGTTTTCAGGTCTGATGACATCATGTGGGAGACTCTTTGAGTGATTCTAGTTATTATTATTAAGACGAGAAAGTAAATATATAAAGCTGTTTTACTTACTCATCTCTGCAAGCTTCTGAATCAGCGTAGAATCACCTCCAGATTTGCTGTAAATTGGAAAAAATAAAGAGAGCTTTAATTAGATAAATCTATATTTTGCTATATTATACAGTGAATACACTGCATATGTAATAGTAAAAGTAACCCTCAGCACTACTCTCTTCTTTCAAAGGAATGCTCTGACAAAGTTTTTGCACTGGTGCTGAACATTAGTCAATGTAGTTTAAGGAGCATTTTTATGTAGGACAATAACAGACAATGTGTGACACTAATGCTGAGGGGTAGTCTGAAAAACTAACTCTACACAATATATAGGTTAAAGGTCCAGCATCAATCATGTGAAGGACAAATATACTCTATAACTGATTGTTTTCTAACTTATAAGCATGAAAGGAAGCTAGTGTTTGTTTTAATGGTTTTGTGGGGTCCTCTTTCTACACTTGTGTGGTCCTTGTTTCTTTTGCAGTAACTGTTATCTGTTATTTCAGCTGTTTTACTAGAGACACAGTCTGTTTTCGAGACATTTCTTGTGAAACTAATGTGTTGACTTAAGAAAATAGCCAATCAAAACATAAGACACTGGCTTAAAGTGTGAGACAGGGGGACAAATAAAAATGCTGTGCAGACCTACATTTAGTGGGGCACCTGGTCATCCTAATTAGGCTGTTAAAATAATCTGCCAGCTATGACACCATTCATGACCAACCTTCCATCCGCTTCGTCTTGCCCATCCACATCAAACCGTAACCTCTTCAGAGGCTTTGGGATGGAGCCAGGTTCCAGAGCCCTCTTTAGGGATCGATCACTGCTGTTGACCATCTGGTTGATCTTCTGGAAGCGATTGGACGGCTGCAGATGAAGACAAAACAGAAATATTAGTGAGTGAGGAAGAACATAACCGGCACTGTTCATGTTGAGAGATCAAGACTGCCCTTTGTTATGCTACAAAGCACACTAAAGAGGCACATACCCCAAAAGATTCGCCAATTGATACCAGCATTCTGCAAAAGCAAAAAACAACAATAAGAAATGTGCAGAACATAAAAACTTTAATTTGAAATCGAAGTGAAATAAAATGCTACTTCACAAGTACAGCTGAATGAAATGTTTTTTACTGCCAAATCAATCAACAGCGAATATACAGGACTTACCTAGAGCGAGGCGTCATGATACCCGGGGACATGCGTGTGCTTTTCAAAGGAGAGATGTACACATTGTTGTTACCAGGCACACGAAGAGGTGAATTAGGGAACTTGTAGGGGCTGCATGGTATTTGTGGGATTGGAGAGAGCGTGGGTGGCTAAAAAAGAAACAGCAGCGGAAACAATGAGATACATTTTCTGAATGTAAATACATTAAAATCACACTGTAGTCACTGGCTATTGGGGAGGTTTCTCACCCTGTTAGAAGCATACTGCAAGATGTTGGTTTTCAATTTCTGCATAAACACTTGGTTGTAGAAGACAATGATGGAGTCATAGCGGCCATCAGTGATCAACACATGTTTAAAGGTCTGCAACAGACAAAGTGACAGATCTAAACATCTCCGTCACAATTCAATATGGAATTTGCTTACATTACAAAAATTTCAGCCTAGTCAAGTTTTTTAAAAAATTGAATTTATAAAAGTTGTGTTACCTCTTGGTTGGTGTTAGGCATGTTCTTGTATGCTGTCACAATGGTCTTGAATCGCAGATCAACACTCTTCACTTTACATATGGCATACATGGCTGACATCATCAACTACAATAACAATAAGCCAAATGAAAGAGACAAAAAAAAAAAAACGAGTGAAAAACCTGAGACACCAGAGAGAAAAGAAAATATGAAGAGAAGGAAAAAGCACAAGACTGGAGAGCAGCAGGAGAAGGGATGATCAAGTGAGAGACAGACACAAATAGTGAGAGCAACATGTCAGGCTACCTGGTCAAGGTGACGGTCTCTCATCAGCTCATACTCATGCTGCAGAGTGTGCTGGAACAGAGTCCATATGATGAGCTCAAATTCAGGGTGGGAGGACAGGAGGTAGGAGCAGAGCATCTTCAGCCTTGTATATGCCAGGCGGTATACTACAGAGAGACAAAACCGTAGACATTTTGGAACGATGCAAACAACACATGGGACCCACAGATGTGAAGTGTCCAGTGTGATAGAATAATGTATTGAACCAATCATTTTAATTTATGAAAATGATGGGGAAAAAACTGATTTGTTTAATGAGTAAAAATAAATGGAAAGAAATGTTAATCTGCCTCATTTATTTTCTCTGTCTTAATACTGTCTAGTCTCTTCAACCATCATTTAACCAATCCAACAGTGACAATATTTCTTTGTAATATTACTTAAGACCATTAAAGTGGAGACAGCAATGCCAACATTTATCCAGAGAATGCACAAATCAAAAATAAGTGAGAACTTTACCAACAGCTTACATTTTTTGTAGAAGAGGCTGAGAGAGTTGGACTTCGGGTGTCGTGGAGCCTGGCCAGCAGCCTGTGAGACAGACTGAGAGGAAGTTTGAGAGCTAGACTCAGGGGGCAAGATACGAAGGCCTGGGCGCATGGGTGACAGATACCTATACAGGTAACAGAAGAACGAGTTGGATATGTCAGTAAACATGAAACTTTCTACTAAATGGCAAACATAAACCTTAGATAGAGCATGGTATAGAAGAGAGTCACAGCTATAAAAAATGCGAGATTCGTAGTGAGTGTGTCATGGAATTTAACAGAATGCTACGAATACTTATCTATGACATTTAAAGTGATGAGATCTTGTTCTGATGATTCATGGCAGTTTCACAATTGTTGAAGACCCGTTTTAGGGTCTATCAAAATCTTTGCAGCTGCATACCAGCCACTGAAAGACAGTGAGTTGAAAATTGTGGGGTGACTTACAGGTCAGCTGCGGTGTGGTTATGCTGCAGTGGTTGACTGAAACTGGCTGGCGTCTCAACTTGCTCGGCTCCTCCGCCCTCATGCTCCTGTTTTAGAAGCTCAAACAGGGGGGAGCCCTGCAAACACAAACACAATTATTTACATTTAGCCATTCCCATCTAAATCCTGTAGAACATCATAACATATACTCATTAGTTACACATTACACTGGTACTGGGCTTTTGCACCCATTTTTCTTAAAACTGCCTTAATTCTTTGTGGTACAGAGTCAATAAGGTGCTGGAAACATTCCTTAGAGCTTTTGGGCCATGTATACATCAATCATATGCTGTAGATTTTTTTAGCTGCACATCTCTGATGCAAATCTCCTGTTCCACCACATCCCAAAGATGATCTATTGAATTGAGCCCTGGTGATTGTGGTGGCCTTTTAAATACAGTGAACTCACTGTCATGTTCAACAAACCAGTTTGACATGAAATGAGCTTAGTGACACATTATCTTGACTGGAAGCAGGTAGAAGATAGGTACACTGTGATCATAAGGGGATGAACATGGTCAACAACAATACTCAGGTAGGCTGTGGCATATAAATAATGCTCAATTGATACCAAGGGGCCCAAAGTGCATCAAGAAATCATCCCCCACACCATTAAGCCACCACCACCAGCCGGAAGCATTGATAAAAGATGGGCTGGATCCATCCTTTCAAGTTACACAAATGTACCTAATGAAGTGACCAGTGAGTGCATAGTTTTCTTATACTGAAATCACTGCAATCAATCAGCAATTTTAAGGGTGCATTAAGAAATTGTTTTAACTGGCAATGACATAATGTACCTTAGCCTGCTCTCTTGTAGAGGTCTTACACCCTCCATGGTGAGAGGAGTGGACTAGAACCAGGGACCTTTCGCTTATAAGGTGAAAGTGTAAACCACTACACTACGGCAATGACATAATAATACAATATAATACAATTGTTATAATAGTTTTAAGATCATTTTCTTGATCAGCTGATTAGTTGCCATTTGTCTTTTCCTGAGCTGTTAAAAAGAATAGGTGCAGAACACATGCAGAAATTACATTAGAGATATTTTACATGTGCAATTTCCCTTGCAAAACAGCCAACTGATAAATCACATGGCTGGATCATAAATCTGTTCCTCATTTTATGTTGACCCAAGGACACACCTTACAGTAAGCCGTCTGACTCTAGCGAGTCAATGTAATCCCTTTAAACTGTAACAATATATTCATTTTATCTATAAAATATCAAAACAGCAAAATACACACAATTATTCCTGCTCAGGCTAAATTTCAATCAAGATGAAAATACATGCAAGTGAAGGTTACACAGGACTATCCACATGCATACCAAAGGAAAAAGAGATGAGCTAATACAGGGAAGTGAGGAGTGGCTTACTACTCAGCAATTTACACACTAACTGCAAGTATGGACATGCTGTTGGAACATTCATTTATCATACTTGCCACACCCTGGTTACGCCACCAACATTTCAAAAGTACACCTGGATAACAGCATTCAGTTATGTGTTATGAATAACAAAACTTAGTGTTTTATTAGGTTTAGTAGTCATTGCATAATAGTTCTGTGTCAACTACAGATTCCTATTCTTTTTTCTTTAAAAATTAAAATACACTAAATGACATTAGTCGTGGTATTAAAACATAAAAATATGCTAAAAACTGTGCTTTTTATACAAAGACTAAAACCTCCTGTTAAATACTTTGATGCTTTAGGAAGCCAATCTAGACACCTATGGCAGTGATGATTTAAAAAAATACTGATACTGAAATACGAAAACTATGTACTGCATTTATTTCTCATTAACTTACTAGTTTCTATTATTCAAATGTCTTGTATTTGCAAAAGCAAAGCAGCCATGGGAGGACTTTAGCCCACGTGGAGGCTCCTCCCTTTGTTTTACCAGCCCAATTTTTTCTTTGTGTCAGAAACTCTCTCTTGCAGGCTGCTGTGAGGAGTCTGATTTACAATCTAGCTGAAGAGGAGTAACAATCACCACGTGCCCTCTGGGCTGCTTCAAGAACACAGAGAAGAACAAAACAAGTGGAAAACCACGCAACTGTTCACAGAGCTGAGGAGAAGTACATTACTCTTTCCTTTTTTGAAGGGGATAAATATTTCCTCTGTGGAACAAAACTGAAAGAAGAGAAGTCTTCACCTTATTGAGCATAACTGGACATGCAGGACAGTTTTCACAAAGGAATAATGGATGTAAAGGACTTTGGATGCCAATAAAGGTATATTGTGGAGTTGCTATATACCTTCTTTTCCTCACCATTTCATAACATAAAAACACACAAACCAAGAATGAGAACTTTTTCACTGTTTTAACTGTAAATGTTCACCCTGGTTTAAAAATGTATAATAACACAAGCTGCAATAAGAGTGATGACTTTAAGTATGATCTCTACAGCACGGTTTTCAGCCTGGTGTTTATAATTGGACTTTTTTTCAACACGGTGGCTGTGTACATTTTTGGCTGTACATTGAAGCTGCGGAACGAGACCACGACATACATGATGAACCTTGTTGTTTCAGACTCTCTCTTTGTCCTCAGTCTGCCTTTTCGGATTGTGTACTTCATAAAACGTGACTGGCTCTTTGGAAGTGTGCTCTGTAAGATCTCTGTGGCCCTTTTCTACACAAACATGTATGGCAGCATCCTCTTTCTCACCTGCATCAGTGTTGACCGTTTTCTGGCCATTGTGTACCCTTTTCGGTCTCAGATGATTCGTACTAGGAGGAATGCCAAGCTGGCCTGCCTTACAGTGTGGGTGATGGTTCTTTCTGGAAGTATACCCACTGGGTTTCTTTTGGACACCACTTCACCGAACAATACTAACTCATCAAACTTTTGTTTTGAAAACTACTCAAGAAAACAGTGGAAGGCTGACCTATCGAGAGTGGTGATATTTATTGAGACTGTAGGCTTCATTATACCATTGATGGTGAATGTCTTCTGCTCTGTCATGGTGCTAAAGACACTGAGGAAACCCCAAACCATCAGCCGTGGTGGGAACCTTAACAAAGCAAAAATCCTGAGGATGGTCATTGTGCATCTGCTCATATTCTGTTTCTGTTTCATTCCCTACAATGTGAATCTCATCTTCTATGCTCTGGTCCGCTCCAATGTCCTAAAGGGATGTTATGTAGAATATGTAGTCAGAACCATCTACCCCATCGCTCTATGCATAGCAGTGACGAACTGCTGCTTTGATCCAGTCATCTACTACTTCACTTCGGAGACGATTAAGAGCTCCATTAAACGGAAGTCTACAGTATGGTACAATGGCGCCAAGCTATTCGACAGACTACAGATGGATAGCACACAAAGCAGCCCAAGTACAACGCCAAAAAGCCTAACGTTGAGGAGTCTGAGACACAAAACATTTGACAATGCGTCCACAGCCTAAGGACAATTCAATCATGTGGCATGAGTACTAATTTAGTGGTGAAACTTGATTTGAATAAGAAGATGCAGGTGAAAGCAGAGTGGCTTTAAAACAACATAAACAAACGGTTACTAAGGAGTCACTCATCTATTGGACACAGCAGAGACTTTACATTGGAACAATATACACTGATTCAGTCAACAATAGACTGAATAAAGAAAAAGACAAAGCATTTCAAAATAGGTGTGTTACAGCATAAAAAGCCCTTTATCAGGGTTACAATTAACACCACAAGTTGAAAAATCTCTTTAATTTAGAGAATTAGTTTATAAAGAGAATTAGCATTAATGACAGGTGGTGCTGTTAACATATAAACCTTTGCACAAAAACGCATTGTAATTATATTCTTTCACAGAGCAGACTCTCCTTTGGAAAAACTCTGCTTTGGTAGTGCTGAACCAGTATTATGACTCTTTAAATGTACTACCCCGGACACTTTCAAAGTAACTGTGTTATTTGTGGCCACATCGAGATTTAAAAGCACTGTTTTAAAGTAGTGTATGCTGTAACAGTTTTGATGTTAATTTTGAAAGTGAAATAAATGTTTTCACATTTTAAGTGATCGTAAGGAATTTACTACCTGCGTGATGAAGTGGAGTGTTGTGAAATATTTGGCGCTAGCACGATATCAATTATTCATGTGCTCAGTTAAGTCAATCATCTCAATTTTTTAATCATACAAGTACTAACAATACAGGTACAAGTATTGTGGTGGCCCATGAGTGCATGATATGTTCATAAATTTTTTAAATATGCATTATATGTGTAGACAAATGAAGACTGTGCTGCACCGGCCAACACTGCACCAACAGTGCTAATTGTCTCTAGGTTGGACATTTCTGTATAAAAACAAACATGAAAGTGGGTCAAAACATCATCGTTTCTACATATAAAGTTACTAAAATGTGATAGAAATCATGAAAAGGCTCAGTTTAAATTTTAGAAAGGCTGACTACGTGTGAAAACACAGCACATGGCAGATGGTACATGATGAAACCTGGCTACATGAGAAATATTTGTACTGCTGCATTCCTGCTGAGAGGCTTTGCCTGAGGATCTGTACTGACATGGGTAGACTCATCATCTCACCAGCAATGTTAAGTAGGACTGCAAAACTAAAGTGAGCACTAACTTGCCTCTTTAGGGAAAAGGGATAATAAAAATGAGAGCACTGGGGGGTTTCCTGCAGAGAATTATTTGGAAAAATATTTTCTAGTCGATCCATCAAATTTAAAAGGTAACAGAAAAAAATTTCATAACTTTGACAGATCACAAGTAAAATGCTGCAGATTACAACATAACATATTACAAATACAAATAATAAAACTTTATATATACTAACAGGGTTTACTGTATTAAATAGTAAAAACACTGGTGGCTGTCACACGAGTTATTCTGCTGTATAGTTACAGCCCCTTGTTTCAGTGAGTTATTGCTTTTCCTTTATCAGTTGCAGTTAATGATTAACTCCAATCACTCGTCTGTGTTTATAAAAAGGTGTCATAAATTGAATCATGAAGGTTAGGAAACAATCTTCTCTTAATCTTAGGGTGATGGAAATTTTTGGCTCAATGAGAAAATTATTTTTTTGTAAGCTAACCTAGACATTAAAATTTCCACTCTCACTGAATAAAAGTTAGTTTTAAAAAATCATGCAGCCATAAATAATAGGTATGTAAGGAGAGAAGAGCGAGAGAGAGGGACAAAGAGAGAGACCCTGAACTATGTGTGTTAGGCGTGAACAGCTCCAATCTGTAGCAGGTTCAGGGTGACAGCATCCTAACAAGTTACCCACTGCTGAACACCAGCTACCTTCAACACACTGCCAATGCACTGATCCTGGTACTGGTGAGTGACTAAATTTCATATTTCAATGTTCTCTTAAGTTGTGCCAGTTGAATTAAAAAAGAGCTGTGTGTGTGCAGTATATAAAAGATTAAGAAATGTCACTTTTCTAAATTAAGTCTATGAATTAATCAGTCCTTTGTAGCAAAACTAAGAATGTCCACATAGATTAAGATTAATCTGCATGTTTTTAGGTTATATTTTAGCATTTCATTGACTTTTTATAAAACAAAACTAAACGACAAAAAATTTAATGTGATGTTCAGAGTCAAAACGAGTGCACACTGAATGACTCTTGATCAACCCAAAATTTAGGTCACACTTAATATTGGTTAAGATCAGAGGTGGGAGGTAATGAAGTATAAATACTTTGTTACTGTATTTAAGCAGAGTTTTCAGGTTTCTGTACTTTATTTGAATATTTATTTTCCTGAAAACTTTTTACTTTTACTCTCTACGTTGCAAAAACAAGTATCTATACTTTCTACTCCTCAAATTCTCAAAATAACCTTGTTCCTTTAGCTTTAACACATTTGAGGGCAGTTACTTGTTATTTTGTGTTACTGCATGTTTTCCCGACATCACACCAATTTGAATCTAAATGGAGGGAACAATAAAGTATACAAGACAATCCTATTGGTGCATCCATCTTCGCTGCTCATTGTGCATGAATGTCATTAAAGAATGTAGTGATGAAACATGCAAAAACCATACTTTATGCAGTATACTCTTTTCTTTTTGAGTGTGGAAGCAAAGTCGCCCATCTACAATGTGGGCAACAGCAAACAGAGCTAGTTTTTGTATCTGGTTTGCTGAGTGCATTCATTTGAATAACTAAAAAAAGTTAAAGTTCCTTTTTCTTTATAGCAATATTACTTTTACATTACATTGATATGGCATGAGGCTCATCTAGTTTTGCAGAAAAACAGCTCTAGAAATGTCTTTAAAGAGCTACTTTTTTATTTTCATACTTTTGAGTACATTACAGGGCCTGTACTTTTACTTGAGTAAGGCAGTTGAATCAGTATTTCAACTTTTACCAGTCTTTTGTAATATAAGTATTTGTACTTCTACTTGAGTAAGGGATGTGTGTACTTTTGCCACCTCGGGTAATGTTTGGGGAATTATTGTAAAGTAGCTATCTTTAAATCACCAAAGCAAACAACTGAAGCAGTTTAATACATTTCCGGAGAAAAATTATTTCCTAAGATATAGCTAGATAATAGAAGAAGCTTTCTTTAAATTCCTGTTGCTAGTGTTGGTCTTTTTGTATTCAAATTGTATGAATGGAGTTGTTTAATGACCTACACCATGATCATGATGACATACACCAAACAACTGTTAAAAGTCCTACAATCCAACCCTGCCTCATACTGCAGAAAAGATGATTACCCTCTGTCTTACATAGTGCAAGCTAAGTTAAATTGTAACATTTATATAAAAAAGATTAACTTTATGGCCTTCACTAAATGTGTATTTATTGTTCTCTGTATAAAATGACACTGAATGTTTGCTTGTTTTATGAGAGCAGGAATCCGCAGTTAAATCTTTATTGGCAGAATTCATCTGTCCTTTATATAAAATATAATAGAATATGTATAGGAGTGGATTCATGTCACCTTAGCAAATTTACATTCAATAAAAATCTGACATTTTGCTTAATTAAGTTTGAACTTGCTACAGGTTTAATTGCTCCAGCAGCTCTTCAATCATATACTCACATCAAGCATCCTAATCCTTCCCCAGATAAAAGACCACAACAGAAACTTTAAGAGTTGGGAGTGGAAACTCATTTTGAGATATGGAGCGGTGGAGTACGACTGCTTTGACAGCCAAGCCAGTCTCACCTTTGTTTAACTGTACTGTGGACACAAGCTATCGCTTCACCTTCTACAAAGTGTCCTACAGTATTATATTCCTGCTGGGGTTGGCCACCAACAGCCTGGTTCTGCGCAGACTGTGTCTATCTCACTGCATCATGAACAGCACAGCCATTTACATAGCTAGCCTATCAACCACTGACTTGTTTTTTGTGATCTCCCTGCCTCTGAGAATCTACTACTATCACCAAAAGGCTCAGGCCTGGTCTTCCAAGACAGGGGACACTTACAGTTGGACTCCAGGGGCAGCTTACTGCCAGCTAACTTTCACCCTCAAATACATCAGCTTGTATGGGGGTATTTTCTTTCTGGTATGCATTGCTGTGGACCGTTACTTTGCTGTAGTGCACCCCCTGGCATCATCACTCCGCAGGCTGCGTGCTGCACAGGTGGTAAGTGGAGGGATCTGGTGCCTGGTGCTGGGGATCAGTGTGAGCCTGCCTGTGCTGCGATCAGCAGCCACTCATCAAAACAAGCCCTGTCTGCTGGACCCATCCTCACAACATCACCGCACCATCATCCTGGTATCCCTGGGTGTAGCACTGGTATCATTTCTGCTGCCCACTCTTCTACTCCTCTACAGCTACTGCAGAGTACTGAAAGTTCTTAGCCAGCAGAGACAACGCTGCCGCAGCAACCGCCGCAGCCATCAGCACACTCTTCGGGTTATTTACTCAGTGTTGGGTGTGTTTCTGCTGTGCTTTCTTCCCTATCACGTCAATCTGCTGGGATATACCCTCACACATGTGAAGCTGTTGCCCCATTGTGGTCTAGCCAAGGTAACCAAGGCTGTGCACCCTGTGGTGCTTTCTTTAGCCAGTTTCAACTGCTGCCTCAACCCACTCATCTACTATTTCTCCAGCAGCCTGGCAAACAGGAAAGTGCCAGGTAGTGGAGGCAGTGGCAACCAGTGACACGGATATTACTGTAAGACCCTTTTATTAAAAGAGCAAGAGAGTGCTTTATTGGCCTTTTGTCAATTTGCATAATGTATTCCACAACTCATACTGTGTGAGCTTCTATTGTAGTCAAACCTTATATGTTAAAATTTTAATTAGTGGTTTTCAGCTTTTGTACATGTTCCATTCCTAAGTTCAGTGTCAAACTAAGAAGCACTGTGAAATTTTCCTCAGTTTATTTTTGGCAACTTACAACTTAAATGTGTTTGTGAAATACTGACATACAATGAGATAGGTAGTAAAGGTATAATTTATGTAGAATTTCCCTCCTTTTAACATAATCATTGATGCTACTCTTGAACTGCATTAATAATCTGTTAAGAATTTTCTTCTTACATAATAATAAATCCTAAAGAAGGTATATCCAAAGAGTCTTTATGTTGCGTATGTACTAATCTTAGTGAAATGCTCAGACATTATTATCATCCTAGTAGCAATGAGCAATAAAACTGACCGTCCTCCATGCAATTCTCTCCATGATGAGGTTCTCGCAGGTCTCCAGATGTTTGACGATATCTTTGCTCAGAGTGGGGTCAGCCTTGATGAAGCTCTCAATCACTTTATAGAAGTCAAACGCGGCAAGGTTGAACACATTTAGTATCCAGGGGAAACACACGTCTGTTTCGGCTGGGTCACCTCCTCCATGGGCGTACCCTCCATTTTTGAAACTGCTCTCTAATCATGTGGATCAAAGAACAATATTATAGTTTGTCACCCATAATAGAGGAGTATGATTCTTTTTATTACTGATAACAGATAAACAACAGCTCCTTAAGAATGATTATGTAGAACATTATTAATTTGTACAGTGGGTACGGAAAGTATTCAGACCCCTTTAAATTTTTCACTCTTTGTGTCATTGCAGCCATTTGCCAAAATCAAAAAAGTTCATTTTATTTCTCATTAATGTACACTCAGCACCCCATCTTGACAGAAAAAAAACAGAAATGTAGAAATTTTTGCAAATTTATTAAAAAAGAAAAACTGAAATATCACATGGTCATAAGTATTCAGACCCTTTGGAGTGACACTCATATTTAACTCACATGCTGTCCATTTCTTCTGATCCTCCTTGAGATGGTTCTGCTCCTTCATTGGACT